>VXAC01000171.1:0-48670 GCA_013399225.1 Rhipidura dahli | reverse complement strand
GAGAGGAGAGGAGAGATGCAAGTACAGCTGCATTGATTAAAGAAAAACAACGACCTAGAATCTAATCTCCAAGATTATGTAGCATAGAAATATTTACTGTCCCTGTTCAGATTTTTTTCTACATTAAAAAATGGGAGTGAGTTGTGCCTACTAAAAGAAAGGAGCTGCCTGGCTTTTTCTTGCTCTTTGAGCCAGGAAGCCAGGGAGATCATCACCACCATTTCCATGGCAGCATCACAATCCCAGTATTAGTCTTACTATTGCTGCTGAACCTTTCACTGCTGCTGCTGAAGACACTACAGAATTTATGGTCTCTCTCCTATCTCTCACTCAGGTCCTTCCTGTGCTGAGCCCCAGAGTCAGATGCAGTACTTCAGGTGGTGTCTCCTGAGGGCAGAGTAGAAGGGGAGAATCACCTTATTTGACCTGCTGATCTTGCCTTTTTTGATGTGGCCCAGGATGTGGTTGCTCTTAAAAATCTTAAATATTTGGTAACATGTTTCTACCTCTTTAGAAAACTGTCAAGGCAAGCAAGTCATCTGTTCGCTAAAAATAACATGGGGGGACTAGATCATCAAGAACATGCATCTCTTCCACCACAGAAGCTACTATTCTGATAAAAAGAAGCCATACTAGTCCTTTCTGATGATATTGCATTTCTAAACTGGTAGCTGTTCTTGCCCCATGATACATTAGATAAACAGTAAGATGTTGCAGTACCAGAACAGTACTCCAAACCATCAGACTTTCAGCAATAGTCTCCTACAGTGCACTGAACCATGTCAGTGGAATTTGGCAAAAGTTTAAATGCATGTTACTGCTATCTGTAATGTTCCAGGAACTGCTTGGAAATAACAGACAACATCGTGGGGATAACAACAATAAATAAACTAGCATCAACTCATTATGCTGGTTCCAATGTGATGACATTTTGAACAAAAAACAGGGGTTTATTTTCTTGTTTGTTTGTTTTACTGAGATAAACTTGTTTACACATAGCCTTTCCAAATACCAAACAATTGGTAAATAAAGAAAATTAAAATTATTGAGATTATTTATGAAACATTATTGTTAGCTTGCTCCACATAGTATTTTCATTTGAGTTGTATCATTCTTTTAGTACAAAAAGAAGTATTTAACATTATGGACCACATTAAAAAAAAAAAAAAAAAAAAGAAAGAAAAAAGAAAGAAGAACATTATATGTTACCTTAATCAATGCTAAACTTATATTTTGATTTTCACCTATTTGTCATAGTCAGTTTATACCCAAGCTGATACCTTCAAATACAGCTGCACTGAAACCATAGTCCTCTTTATAAAATCACCACTCTTAATAATTTATTTTAATACTGCAAATTTCTTCTTTGCCAGTGTATGCATTCAGATAGATTTTTACTTACTCATTCCAAAATTAGATAGTTTTGCAGAAGGAAGGAGGAAGTCAAGGCCATATCAACTTCACGGGGAAAAATTCACTGGTACAATAATACAAACAAGTAAAACCATATTTCTTCAGTTGGTAAATGGGAGATAGCAGTAAGATCATGAATATCCTAGTCTAGACTAGGTGAAAGCTCTTTTTATTACTGAATTTGATCTGGCCTGAATTCTAATATTGGAACCACAATCTGGGAACTAATCTTCACAATACTCTGCCCATATTGTTGAATGCACTTATATACAAGACAGTTTAATATATCTTTTTGAATATAAAACTTTAAATCATCAATTTTAGGCGAAAAGCTGTACTTTATGTTGCTTGAAGAATGCTTTTTCACTCAAAACTGTTTCCAGAACTGTATTCACTTCTGCTTGCTGAAAAAGTGAAACTCAAAATGTACTTGCCTGTTTTCAAATAATGCAGAATCAGAATTCCTTGGCCACATATATATTTCTACATTTGAACACTTCTCCATTTTTATATATATATTTTATAAAAAATGGAGAGAAATATGATTACTAGATCAAGATTAGTCTTACCAGATAAGAGGCATCTACTCAGAATGAGTTAAGGTCTAGATGTACCAGCTATTGACCATTGCCTAAAAAGAGAAACAGGGTGACTAGCTCGCATATAAATGTTGAGGTAAAAGGATTTCCACAGAGTACATCTTTACGTTGAAGGAAATAAGGGAAATTTTATGTTTTATATAACTGAAAATAACGACTATTTATAGCAACCAGAAACAAAATAAGAAACTATTACTCAAACTTCATAATCATAATCACTGATTAAGGAAAAACTAAAGACAGATTCAGAGAAAATGCATCTCACCTTATTTAAAAAAAAAAAAAAAATAAAAGGACAGTAATAGAAGGTACAGTTCTAATTTTTTCTTCCCCTCCTTTTCTTTTCCCTTACCTGCCTTTTCTGCAGCTTCTGTTAGAGAGCTTCTCTAAGTGCAGGGTAGGAAGTAGTGAGAGATATTTTCCATTACAAACAGCTTGCAACACAAACCAATGCTGTCTTAATGGAAGTGGATAAAAAGACTGAACATATGTCACACCTTCCTACTACAATCTCTATTTACCACAGTTCATGGTTTATAATAGGTACTTCAGGCTCTGTAGCAATGTCTTCACAAATATCTTGGGTGGGAAGCCATGTTTCAGGCTTACTGGCCTCAAAGACTGGTTGTGAGTATAAAAATAGCACCGTAAAATTGAGTCACATCAATGCCTATCTGAACAGAGAAACTCCAAGGCTTTTATGTTTGCCTCATCATTAACTACTTACCTACTCAAAATGCTCCTTGAACCATTAACAATATGAACAGACCTAGTGAAAAAATGGATTGGCTACAATTCTAGGGAGAAAGGGAAAAGTGGTCTGTAAGGAACCCCCTGAACATCTCACAGATTAAGATGAAACACAGTTGTTCACTTAGGGATGCACTTTCATATCATACCCTGTGATGTTATAAAAGCTGGAAAGAAATATCCTATTCTGTCTCAAAACAAAATATTCTTTAGATATGATTTCATATTTTTTGAATGCCTTAAATGCTCTAAGTACTTTTGAAATGTGTTTGTCTGAAAAAAATCTGTCTGCATGAAACAAAATGTTACAGCAACATGGGAACTATTGAGAAAATGTTATTTTAGGTCAATTCTGAGTCCTACTTATTTTCTGCACATCTAAACTCCATAAAAGTATGAAAACTGAGTTTTATAATTGTAATAAAAGAAATGTGAATTTTTGTTAGATTTACAGCCATATGATTCTGTTCACAAAGGGTTTTAAAGGTAAAAAAATAAAAATACTTTGTCATCAAAATAAAATAGTAAAATTAAACAACAATTAAAAAAACCCAATAAATTTATTCAGTCTGATTTTTATATTGACCGTATAATCAGATTTTGAACATTTTCATTTTTTCTTTTTCACTCTGGCTCAGGATCAATAAAGAAAACATTTAGAATCCTAAGGAAATGTTACCAAAACCCCTTTTTTATCTATCCTTAAAAATGACTTTTTAAAAGATTTGCTATATAAGTGGAAATATACATCCAGAAGTATGACACAGTGTTAAGATTCAGAAATGTTTCTGCCCGAATTAAGGTGCAAACAAGACCATATGCCAAAGTCAATAATATGGATTTTATTAAAGTGTGAGGTAGAGACATAGAGAGAGATAGAAAAGAGAGGGGGGAAGAGGGAGAGGGAGGGAGGGGGAGAGAGAGAGAGAAATAGAGGGAGAGAGGGAGACGCTGGTCATTCAAAACTTTTCACTATTTACAGATTTTAGCAGATAATTCATGCTTTTTGGGTACAGAGTTCTCTTAGTCTGTTGGTTAAATGAGTCCCTCACTTCTAATGCTATTTAGTCCCATGCTCAGTCTTTCTCTTATTCTGAGTCACTGCGTTGCTTGGTTCAGTGGNCCATGCTCAGTCTTTCTCTTATTCTGAGTCACTGCGTTGCTTGGTTCAGTGGGCTCTGAGTCCATGGTCAGAATCTCCACCTGCCAGAATTGCCTTTTACCCTGTCAGAGCTGATTTCAGCACAGTTGCTGAGTTGCCTTTCCTTGTGGCCCACAAATTCCACATTCTTTGTGTCCATTATCAGTCATCCATTCTTCTCCATCAGATTTGATAGCCTTCCCCTAGGTCTGAGATAACACCCAGACAACAGAACCACCTTTATCTTATCTCAGGCTCCCAGCTGTTGTGGGGCTTATCTCCCAGTCCAAGTTCCAGGTATCCTGGGAGGCTTCCTTGGTCATTGGTGGTCTCAGATGCCATCTGTCCCATAGCTTGGGGTGATCTTAGTTTGACCAGTGCTGTGTGTATTTGCAGTTGCTTCTTTACACAGTTTGCCAGTGGGAGTTTTTGTCTGGATGTGTTAAGCAGGATGTGCTGCCCTGATCTCACATCTGCCAGGCCTGGAGTTAGAAACATCCTGTCACTCCCTTCTGTGCTTATCTCATGGCAAAGTCCTCCTGTGGCCTAAAGAGTGAGACAGGCAGCTGTGCTCTTTAAGTCCTTACACATAATCAATCAAAGCAATTAATGAATTTAAAAAGGGTGTTTATATTTGAGCTTTTAAAATTTACAAAAGTTGTCCAAATAATAGTTTAATCTCACATAAAAATTACTTCTGAATGGTAATAAAACATGTTAGAAATATCCTTTTCACTGAGTGTAAATAAACAAAAAGATGAAATGCTTGTTATAGATTATTTTCGTTATTATTATTATTAATATTATTTATTCTGGTCGCTTCCTCGAAGATATAAGAAGAGATGGAAAGATTTAAAAAAGAAAAAAAGAAGAACAATTCTTTCACCAAACAGACTTCTGATTTATTCTACTTGAAAAAAGCAAAAAACAAACATAAAACTAAATGCAAGAATTTCAGTCCAGGTGAAAAGCATCCATGTGATCATCTCACAGGATAAATCCAGATGATCTAAATTGGATTCAAAAGCAAACAAAGATGCACATTTGCAAGCTATCTAATCCTCCTGGCACATGCAAGATAAATCTGCAAACATATGGAACTCTTATCTTAATTGAATATTTTGCATAGTTCTAATAATCTAGTAGTTATAGTTCGTCTCTAGTAGATGATAGCTTGAAGCCCTGCCCTGAAAAAATGCAGGCTTTGGAAGCCAGGAGAATTTTTCCAGTCCAGGATAACAAAACAATGCAAGAACCAGTTGTGAGTGAATGGGGTGAAAGGATATTCACCCTTTTTTTTATTTTATTTTTGAAAGCAGATCTCAGTTGAAAAGCAAATGTGAGGTCCCAGGTGTGACAACGAGTGGAACAACAGCACAACAGGTTTATAGTCTTTAGAGACACCAGCTAAAAGAGTCTTTTGAAAGCATGGATTTGTCAGAGATAGTTGTGAGAGCCCAGACTGCTATCTTGGGCGAGACAATTAATTATGTCTGGAGAACTTCACATGGTGCTATGATGCAGCTGCATTCTTCATAAGAACAATTTCACTTCTAACTACTATAACAAATGCCTGTGTCAGAAGACCATCTACCACTGCTTTCTGTCTCATTTACTTACTGTAATAGACTGCTTTGGGTAGTATACTAGCTTTGACTGGGAATTAATTTTATCCACAGCAGCCTGAAAGGTGCTGCATTTTGGATTTTTAACCTGGATAGTGCAGGAATGGTTTTGCTATCCTTTAGCAGGGGTTACACAGCATCTAGGCATTTTCTACTTTTTACACTGCCCTTCCATTGAACAGGCTGGGGAGTACCAGAGGTTAAGCAGGGACACAGACAGTAGATCTAACCCTGACAGACGTGGAAGACATATGTCATGCTCAACCATAAAACTACAGAAGGAGGAGAAAGAGGGGGGTCACATTCAGAGTTATGGCCTTCAGCTTCTCATGTAACCACTACACCTGATGAACCCCTGTTTTTCCCAGAAATGGTTAAATATCTCCCCGCCAAAGGGAAGCAGTGAATAAATTCCCTATTTTGCTTTGTCTGCATGAACAGTTTTGTTTTACCGATGCAACTCTCTTTATCCCAATCCATATGTCTGTCCTGTGTTCTGCTGGAAGAGAAGTGAGCAAGCGGCTGTGTGGGGCTGAGCTGTCTGCAAGGGTTAAGCCACAAAATGTATCTTCACTCTAACCCATGTAACACTTCTCAAATTTCTAATAGACAACGGTTCATAGATCTAAACACTCTAAAAACGGAAGCTCTCTAAAAACTGAAGATTACCAGAGCATCCAGCTCTTTTATTCTTCATCACAAGATTCTTTTTTAATGACTAACTTTAGTGAATTTGGTAAGCTAGGTAACTCAGGTCTTCAATGAAATTCAGAGAGGCTTAAATGAAATGAATATTTTTGTGTAAGCAAAATGCCCAATTTGGTTTAACAGTCTGATGTCTCATCTTTTCAAAGAAGTGCATCTACATGTTTGCTTGATGAGGCACGCTACATAAAATTTTAAACTTGCACTAATTCAGACACATTTTCTGACTTAAATTGTCTTCTTCTGTCTTGAGCTTGGTCTTTAAGACTTTATTGTCTTGGTCCTAAAAGGGTCTTAAGTTTCAACATAATTATGTAACTTAACAGATGTTGTCAAATAGCACTACAAATATGAAAACAAAAGAAAAATAAACAAAAACAAAAACAAGAACAGAACCAATAATCCAAACCAAACCAAACAAAAAACAAAAACACAAACAAACAAAAATCCCCAATAAACAAACCAAGTCCCAACCCTCATAAAAATTCACATTAAAATTCACCAACAGTAATTATAAGGTCTTCAGCAGGTATCATCAAAGTTGATGCTGTTTAGCACACTACCAACAAGCAATCTTGCCTCCATGGATGTAATTGCAAGGATAACTTACACTACAGGAATATTCTTACAGTTAATTTCATTACTTCAGTGCAAACAGTGCATATCTAACTTAAAACAAAGTTCTCCTTTGAAATGCACTCTTTCCTAAGAAAAAAATAAAATTGGGTATCTTATGAAGAAACACATCTTTAAATTACTTCTGTTCTTTCTCTTGAACTATAATTACCAAAGGATTGCCATGAAAAGAGCTAAAGGCTATAATTAATATTATTCTCTTTTTCTTGGATGAAGCATTTAAATACAGTGCATTATTTCATTGATCTCCCTGCAGACAAAGTCATGCCAATCCTTTTTTAGAAACAAGTTTCTTACCCAATTTCCCCTCCTTACAACTTTGAACAGCATGTTCTTTTGCAGTTCCCAAATGTTCAGAAATACTTTCAGAATAACAATGAAATGGAAGACATGAAGATTGCAATCATGTTAACATTTTTCACTGAATTTTTTCACAGATAATGATTCATATTTTTGTGATTCTTCTTGCACTGATTTAATGCATCAACATTGACCTGCAGAGGGCTCCAGAGATTTTCTCAGCAATAGCTTCGGTTCTCTAAGTCTGTGGAGCCAAATTAAATAATCAACCTGCAACTGAATTTATCTTTTTTCTTTTTTTTTTCCTTTTGCACAGAGAAAATGAAGAAGAGAAACCTTCTTAAAGAATAACAATGGGCTTCAGTGTTTTCAAGCCAATTTTACTTAACCATATGTCATTTGTCTTTGTTGTAGGCTCATGAGCTATAGGAGCTGTTCAGTTTGTTTTCTGAATTTAAAATATTAATATGGGTCAATTATCTGAATAAAATTGCTATTCAAGGCTTTTTTTTTTTTTTCTTAAACAGAAATATAAATTTAAGTAAGATTTGAGAGAAGTCTCTTAATACAACACTGTATTCTACTGTAGCAACCCTTTCTTTTTCTCACACTATCCTACCACAATAGTGTTTGTAAGTGAGAATATCTGTCTACTTAATTAGAAATCATATAAATAAATTTTAAAAATTATCTTCTTTGTCTATTTCAAAATACACGTCTCATTTTAGCTTATTCACTCATGTGCAATAGCTATAAGAGTTTAATATATTGTATAGGGGTTTTTTGTGTATGTATATACATGCATCACAGATATACCTTAGCTCATGCAAAATTCTGAAAACTGAATAAAGCTATTTCTGTGTGTAAAAGGAATAGAAATTACATGCTGACATTAATAAATAAATCACATATTTGTCTTCATATAGATTTTGTAAAACCAGAAAAGAAATTAGTATTTTAGAATTATTCAATGCATAATAGTTAAATGGATGATTCACCTGGAAAGACAGGATCTTTATGTATACATGCACACATATGAATAGTTATATTTCAAAATAACTCTGTCATCTATTATTTAAATAGAAGGGTTTGTTGTTTTTTTTTTTTTTTCTTTTTGGCCAAAGTTTAAAACTTTATTTTCAGCTTGTATTTACAGAAGCATCAGGGCCTAAAGCTTGTTAACCCAGTTAACCCAGTAAATTTCAGTTTTGAGTATACGCAGTTTAAATTATCTACTACAGTACACTTAAAAAAATCATTTGTCCTAAGTGTTATTTTAGACTGGATGAATTACTTGTGATTTCAGATTTTTTTTTTTTCTCGCTACTGTAGTCCACAGAATGTAGAGAAAAAAATTGGAAGAGCCCTGCACTGGAAAAAAAAGAGAGAAAAAAGGAAATGAGAAAGAGACAAAAGGAGGGGAAAGAGAGAGAAAGAAAGAAAGAGGGAGAAAGAAAGAACCCACACCAGATCAAAAATGCACTCTTATTGACTCAAACTCAGCTAGAAATGCATGAATTGAAGAGCATTTTGCTTAAACAACTACTACACTCATTCACACTGAAAATCGAACATCAGAAGTAAACCCCACTCCTCAGATGTTTTTAATGGTAAAAATTATATTTTCAATACTTTCAAAAACTGAACAAAGTACTATATATTTAAAATAAAGTTAATATACTCTGTCTGCTTTAGGAAGTTGATATGTTCTTTTGACATTAATTGCTGTGTTCTTGAAATGTCTCTCCCACTCTCTTCTGTTATTAACTTCCACAAATGAAAATGTTAAATAATCCTGTAAAACCTTAACAAGACTTTGTATAAACACATGATCATCTTAGAATTAGTAGTGCATGACTGCCATGACATTATATTATTCTATTTTTTCATTCAAGAAATAAAGACTCTATAGTACAATTTCTCCTCAATGCTTTATTAATATACTTGTTAAATAAACAGATGAAAAATAAAATTGTCTTAAAAACCCAAGACAAAGCTGATATTTTCAGGAAACAAGTCTTGTGATAGAACAAATTCCAATCTCCGTGTGATTAGTTTACTACAAATATTTTCTTAGACAATCAAAATAGACCACGTCATTAAAATTCAATATCTTCTTCAGTTTGCTGTTTCTCATTTCTAGATTAATATTCTTAGAGAGTTAGTTGAAATTCCTCATTGATATGCCTAGGCACTCTGACCTTGGGATGTTAATCTGAACACAAACATTTATCTCTGCCTTGTCACTGTTGTAGCTTGTGTCTTATGATCAAATCCCTTAGATGGGTGGATATCCATCACTTTGCTGCCATTTGCCTGTGTTGATTTATAGATGACGTCTCGAAGCAATAGTTGTTTTGAACAGTTCAGTGCTTCATAAAATAAAGCAAGAAATTTCATAGTATTCCTGTGCTCTGGTAGTAACTACAAGTATTCAATATTTCCCAGTATGATTTATCATACTGTGGAATAATACATTGACTTCTCCTCTCTTTTCCCATTGCTTTAGGCTTGTATTAGCCAGTAAGATGCCATGTGGTGGCTATATACATAAAAGAGAAAAGAATCCAAATAAAATTCCTTGACAAACTTGGAAGTAAATTTTATTAATGCTGTTATGCTTTGGGAGATGTGAATTTTCAGCACTGTTTTTTATTATTCTACCCAGCAAAGAAGAGAACAAAAACCTTTTCAGTTTGCACAAAAACAGTAACAAATATCATAATGGAATAGATGTAAAAATATATTTGAATATGAAGGACAGTGAATTTATTTCTAAATATATTTGATTAATTCGAGAGGATCAAAGGGAAGTCATATTAATTAATAATGTGTTGTAAAAAAGTTATCTCTCTTTCTCTTCCTCTAAGGAAAAAAGAAAGTAAGAGATTTCTGAGAAACAACATTATTAAAGCAGTCTTTTCCTTTAGATAAATATAGTGAATATTTTCATTTTTGTTTGTGATTGACTCGCCAGATATTATAATTCCTTTTATATTTCATTTCAATGTTTGAAAGCCCAATCTGTGAAGTGGTTAGTCTAACACATTATGTAATTGAGGTGCTGTGGAAATAAGGAAAAATAAGAACTGGTATTGACTTTGTGGATATGTGTGTGGGAGGTTTTGGGGTTTTTTAATTGAGACTTCTAGTACAGAGGGTTTTTTTCTTGTGGTAATAGTACTAGGGTTATTTTTCCCCCTGAGGATTAAAAAAAAAAAAAACAAAAAAAAACAAACCAAAAAAACCCCAAACAAACAAAAAAAACCCCAACAACAACAACAACAAAAAACCTAGAATCTTAGAATGAAGATTTTAGAAGAAATTTCTGTTAAATTCTACACAGCTTAAATGCTACTTGCTGCGTAAGATACCAAGGGAGCAGGATAATTAAGATTAGAATGGACTTCAGGATGTCTCTATTCCAGCATTCTAGACATAAAAGTCAGCTGTGATGTCAGAGCAGACAGCTTAGGACTATATCTAGTATGGTCTTGAAAATCTCACAGGATAAAGACTGCATGAGCTATCTAGACAATTTATTTACATGTAATTCTACATACTTTGATTGGTCATGGTTGTTTAATGTGCACTAAGAAATTTGAGAAGAAAGAAGCTAATTTTTTTTATATTGATATTTTTTTCCTCTAAACTTATATTTTAATCTTGTTATTATTACAACGATTGGGACATTGACATATAAAGATTCAGTAGAGAGTTTTTGAGAGATTCTAATGCTCATTAAAAAGTAATTTAAAAGAAATAAGGGAAGAAATTCATATTAATTTCCTTGTTTTGTGGCTTGTTTACTTTCCTGTAGAGTGAAACTGACATAGGCAAGTGTCTGACTTACACTCTCTTCCAGGCTTCCCAAAAGCCTAGTACTTGAAAGGTTTATCTATTTTAATATTTTCCCCAAAAAGATAATAATATCTTTTAAAGAAATCAATAATTTAATTTAAAAGAAAAAAATACTGTTTTGAAGAACAACAAAATAAAAATTAAAAAGTAGGGTAAACTATTATTCTTGGTATATAATAGTAACTTCACAATTTTTTTCTTATTCATATTCTTAAATACATTTCTATGTATATAGACAGCTATAATTTTATCCTAATACTTGTATTACTTCTGGTTTTACAATTTTATGCAGAGGAGCATTTCCCTCTAGTGCTTAACCAGTATATATTATGAAAAATATCAGGGTAAACAATCTATTTGTTCTTTAAAAACTTTACTCATAGAATGTAAAGATTGGAAGGGTTCTACAACTCACCTGGCCCAAATTTCTGCTCAAAGTATGTCCATTGAGAGTAGGTTGCTCAACACTTTGTCTACTTGAGTTTTGAAAATTGAAAAAATTTGAAGATCCGTGGTGCCTCTAGGCATCCTATTCCAGTGTTTGACTTCCATTAAGGTCAACATTTTTCTTAGTGTATTAAGCCAGAGTTTCCACTTTTCCAAGCTGTGCCTGTTGCTTCTTTTTCTACCCCTGAACACCAATATGTAGTACCAGGTCACATCATCATGAGAGCAACAAGGTCCTTCTTCATCCTCATAAATAATCTACTTTTTTCATTTTTTCCTCATGTCTCATTTTTTCTACTATTGAGGAGCCCAGAATCATAAACAACATCTAATGTTCATACTCTTTTTATCTAACTGAGCTAGTTGCTTCATTGCAGAAGGCAAACTTGTTGGTCAAACACTATTTGCCCTTGGGTAATCCACTCTGGCCAATCATACTTTTGTTTTTTTTTCAAGTTGTATCTGACATTAAACTGGTCTCCTTCCATTTAGTTGTCCAGATCCTCTTACTTTCCACTCTTAGATATGAGTGTGATATTAGGTCCTTCCAGTGCTCAGGATTTTGTTTCCCATGGCTTTTCAAATACCACAAAAACCAGCCTTGAATTATTCAAATGCATTGTTCATATCTACCAGCACCCTTGGGAACATACCTCCTGGCTTTGTGGTCCTTAATTTGTCCTGCTGTTTAAAACATTCCTTAGCTGTATTATTCTAGATTGTAGGTGATGCTTTATTCTTTATATTTAAAAGGAATCATGTTTGGAAACTGGAACTGGCCAGTGAAAATTGAGGGAGGGAGTAACCAGTCAAAACATGTAAACACCATTAAGTATCTTTGTTTATTTCCTATATCCTTTTTGTCACAAGGTACACTGCTTTACTGAGTAGTGTAATTTTCTTAATGTTTTTGTTTGTTTTTGTTTTCCTTTTCAACTGATAAACTTACAAATGCCCTTTTTAGTGACTTGTGTATACAGTGATAGCTTCAAGTCTGATTGAGATTTGACTTCCCAGATCCATACCTGCATTCCCAGGTATTGTCTCTGTAGTCTCCCTGGGTAATTAACTCTTGTTTCCGTTTCCTGTATACTACTTTTTTTCTGTGGACTTATCTGTTTCTCTGTGCCAGTGTTCTACATTTCAGATTAGACTGAGCATTGGAAAGGACTGTTCTTGTTCTTTAGATAAACTGTTTTTAAAAATCAACTTATTCTACTTGGACCCTTTGCCCTTCAGGGAAGTGTTCCAAAGGATTCTGTCAAAGTGATTCTTGAAGAAGGCCAAATTTCTTTCCCTTGAGTTCCAGTATTTGGAATTCTGCTATTTGGCAACTTCTCTAAAGGTTTTAAAATTTTTCATACCGCACTTGCTTCTCATCCCCAGTGAGTTTTAACTTGTTTGTAATTGTTGTGTCAAGCAGAACATCTCCTCTGTCTGTTCATTCATGTCACTGAGCTATATCAAGACAGCCCTGTCTCCTCATTTCCCAAGCTGTCTTCATAGGATGCCTGTAACCATTTATTATAGCATCTAGCTAGGCAACTTATCCCACCACCTATCTACAGTGCCAGTGAGATTGTAGCTCTCCAGCTGTATATGTACTCCTAATTCCTCATTTTCTTCTTTTGCTGTGTGAATTCATGTGCAGGAAAAATGTGTGGATCCAATCTCTGCCTCACAGAAGGAAATACTCTCAGTTACGAAGTTCTTTATACCCTTTTAACCACAAAAATAAAACTATCCAAAACATTATGTTTTCCCTGTAGTCAGACATCAGCTACTGCATTAAAAATTACTTCCAGCTGAATGTAACAGATATTTTATACCTACACATAAATTTTTACTTTTACCCATTCCCCTGTCTTTATATATTTGGCTCAGAAAAATATTAGACATTAGAACTTGAACTCTGTAGGGCTGAAACCCCAAGATGTACATTTATGTTAAATATGACAAATGTAGATTATTCTCAGGAGAAAGACAACTATGCTGAGCTAATAATATTTTTAGGTACTATTTTTAATGAAAATAATGTTACATTTTGTAGAAACACTATCTGTGACATTAATTTTTCATTTGAATATGTGGTGAAAAGAGAGAATGCAAATACATAATATAGTGACTGGTACTTCACTAAAGAATTTTCCTTATTTTTGTAATATTTTATTTATAACTCTTATAGTTGCAAAAATTTGATTTCTCATTAATATTTTTCTTTTAGTATATTTTAGTACTGTTTTAGAAAATGTTTTTACTAAAGTTAGTGAAAGTTTTTGGTTTGTTTTTTTTCCTCAGAAAACACCAATATTTGAAACTCTATAGTTGGTTGACATCAAAAATATAAACTAAGATAAAAATATCTCTGACCTTTTCAAGACTTTCAGCTGAGTTATAAGAATACTAGATTGTTCTTGGTCATTGAGGCATGTGATAAGTAAAACTGATGGCCTTGATTTATAGGTTCTTGAAGTAGCCCTTTTCACCTGAATGTCCATCCATCTTAAGGACAAGAAGTTTGTCCATGATAAAACATATCATATGCTCTAAGGGGATGCCAATTGACAAGGGAGACAATTGTAAACTCTGTCAGTGAGATATGGCTATGGCAAATCAGGGTGTTCTTATGCTTTCTCTGTGTCATTTTTTGCTATACCATAAGTTACTTATGCTGTGTTTAAAACTTTCCTCAAAATCTATAAAAAGCTGATATGTTATCTTTATTAATCATTTGTGTGTTTCCTAGATAACAGGTTGGCATCAAGGTTAAAATGTTCCCTCTTACTCTTTCCCCTCTTCCTCTTACTCTTTTATCCCTCTCCTTTTCTTCACTCAATGAAACTGGATAAATACTTTCTTCCTTTGATGAAAAGACAATCAAATCAGACAGAATAATTACTGAAAAGAAGTTGTAGCCAACATTGGGGTGGGCCTCAACTATGCTGTTTGCTGTACTGAGTGAAACTGAGCAGAATAGTTTTCTTTAATGCATACAGATTAGTGAAATACAAGGAAAATGGTTGAATAAGGATTTTACATTATTAATGTAGCAGGAGCTATGCAGAGAACACTTCAGCAGTGTGTCTTACTGCATCTTCCTTGTTTTGGCATGATTACAGTCAGACTTCACAGATAGATGCGGAGCAATGAAGATGCCAGGCCATTGTTAGGATCTTTCTGCCAGTGGGGGTGGAAAGAGTAAGGCAGATTTTGAGGCAGTCATGGTAAAACCGCATCTTGACCAAAATCTATAGTGGCAACAAATTATTGTAGTTTTGCTCTGTAGAGGGACTTTCATAGCTCTGCATAGACTGAAATTCCCTCACTAAAACCTATCATTCACCTAGTCTAAAAGGAGTCAACTCCTTATTGCCAAATCAGGTGCATTATTCCTAACGATGCACTCATTTTATGGACTGAGAAGTACAAATGGCTTCTTCACTTTTTCTCAAGGGCTTCTTGCTTAGCCATAAAAGGAATAGACTCATAACTAATACCTGCCTGGTTATGCAAAAATCAGCTTCCTATCACTACTTAGACATAGCTCTAATTTGTGCATGTTCTTGCTCTACCAGAAAAAAAATTTCCTCTTAGTTGTTTATTTGTCAGTATTTATTCAAAAACTCAGATGCGTAAACAGATTTGTTAGCACTCACTTATAAAGCTTTGCAGATGCATTTGTCACAACTGTGAGCAGATAAAACAGGAACATTACCCAAGCAAATAGAACATTACAAGACTTACACAGAATTCTCTTTTATTTTGTGCACCCAAAATAACTGGATATGTTTCACACACAAAAAATACTTAGGAGAAATTAGTGTGTAAAGTTGCAGAGAAAGCCCAGCTGAAGTAATTTAGAGACAGTAATTACCTCCAGATTATTGTTATTTTAGTTCTTACCACACACCACGAAGCAGAAAATAAGGACCTCTGACTCATAGAATACTTGAAAGATATTGCAAAGATTCCCCATAGTAAAACTTTTCCCATAGTGTCACCTCATGGAAAAAAATTAGTAAACAGATAATAGCAATCATCTAAGCATGCTTATGGAAGTAATGATAGTTTTAAAGGGCCATTTTTATACATAGATGCACATTTAGGTATACCAATAATTGGTGTTTTAACTATATTCCAGTTAGTGCTCTTTATAGGTTAACCACGCCTGTGCACTTGTGGATGAAGAAACATGCCTAAGGAGTTGAATCACTTTAGTACTTTGCACATTCCATTTTTCAACAGCAATCTGCAGTCAGAGTACAAGTTGAGTGTAGTGAGGACGAATGGGAGTTAAATACACTAAGCAAATCAAGAAAATCAGCCTTAATTAAATTTATTCAGGTTTGCAGGAAAAAACCCCCAAATCAGGTCACCAGAAAAGTTCTAGAATATTTTATTGCACTCCCTCATATCCTTCCATCAGCAGTAATTTCCCTCCATTCTAGTTGACCTTTCCTTCTCCTATTCCCTCTATCATTCATTAGGAGAATTTTACCCTAAAATGCCACATTCCTCACAAACAGTGAAGAAGAAATAATTTACAATAAGTCTCTCTTACTATATTAGTTTTAGGTTTTATATTTTTATTAAAAAAAAAAGTACTTGTATATTTGTATTCACAGAATTGCAAAGGTTTTATTTCATTTAGTGTATAGAGAAAGCTTATGCAAGCAAGACTATATGCACTGGGGCAGCAGCTGCTGTTTACTACTTACCATGAAGTCCTTCTGTTTCTCATTTCTTCCATCCTGTTAAAATTAATTGCTTTACTATTTTTTTCTTTTTTTTGGGTGAAGGAAGGATGTTATTCATGATATCTCATCTAAGTAACAAATTTAAGCAAATTAGCTATCTAATTATCTTAATTACTGGATACCAGATACTTAGAGAAACAAGTTCTATGCAATTTATATAAACATAAAAATAAACGACAATTATTTCACATTAATTCTCAAGTCAAGATCACTCTTTCCAGATATAGAAATTCAGAAACTTGATAAAAAGTACAACACATTATGCTTCTTTACCATTTCACATAGAAGCCTTCAGTATTTGTTTTCATTGGATGAAAAGTCAAAATATCCCCTTTTCAAAACTATATTTTTCTAAAGGATTTGAATATAACGTATCTTCAAAAATAATCGGTCCTGCACAGCATTAGCCCTCTTCTCTTGGAACATCTCTGAGTCTCATGGTAGTTGTTTTCTTGTTACCATTTCCTATTTTCAAATTTGGATTCCCAAATGGATGAGTTTTCCTATAATATGTCATGGCTACCTGACTTGAAAGATGACCAAGAAAAATTTATATTGGAAGGTGGATCCTGACCAGTGAGGCTATTTAGGAGAATGGGTGAAATAAAAATGCAAATGTATGTCTTTCAGATGACATAGCATTGGTATTGATATTAAACTCACACATAATTAAAAATATGGATTTATTGTGAGCAATGTCATATTTGAAAACAATTTTGGATTGTACAGCATGAAAACAAATATATTTTTAACAAACTCTCAGTTTATCTCAGTAAGAAACATTTATTATTTAGAGATGTATTTTCTGTTCAGAAAAGGAAAATAAATTTCCATCAGATACTTCTTATTCAGTTCTGTTAATGAGCAAATATATTTGGCTTCCTTCACAAGGTTTTGGCCAGACATCAGACTAAGGTATTCTCCTTAGTGTCTTTATTTCCAAAACCAGCATACAGAGGTTGCTTTTTTGCCTTTGTTTTTCAAAATGAGAGGTTACATATTTATCTTAGTAGTAGATTTAGCCTCGTCTTATCAAATTGATCATGTTCACTTTAAGATATTTCCCTATACTCTGTTGTTTTCCTCTGCAGTGGTTTTTAAGTTATCCTTGAGAATAGAGATAGAAATATAGCAGCTCTTTTCTGACATAATGAAAACACTACTGAGGTTTCATCCTAACTTTCCTAATTTATTTGAAGTCCAGTTTACATCCACAAATTTAACTCACTGCAGCTGTAAAATCTTGACAGTGAAGCTGCAGTTAGTTCAAGTAAAAACTTATTAAATATATTTTTTTTTCAAATTATAAAAATGGGAAATTAAATATTTATTTTAATTCTTACTGTGAAAAGATAAGGAATCCTTCTTTTATCAGTACTGTAAGAATCAGTCATACTCACACAAGTCAGTGCCAAAATGATGTTGACATAAAAAAAGTAATACTATGTCCCAGCTGAACAACTGATCATTTGAATATCTCCTTGGCAGGTCAAGGGAAACAAAACAAAGATGCAAAATAATGTAGTGATTTAAATGAATTGCATTCCATTGTCAGTTTAGCAGTTACCTTATTCATCATGTTAGGATGATGTAAAATGTAGCATACAGAACTGCTGAGATAATTTCTACTCAATGTGTGCTATGCTAATAGCTTTAGGTTTTATATGTACATGTAAAAATATTTAAATTATATAAGAGCTAAAATTCTAGTAATTTCAAAACATGAATTTGAGGAATTTTCAGAAGATCTACCATTGCAGCTGTCTTCCCTCTACATCTTTCTCCGTAAGAAGACAAAATAACCAAGCAATTTCCTCTGTTGAATATACCAGTCATACCTTTATTGAATTAATTAGATGTTTATGAACAGCAGTTCTTTAGGGACGAGTATGTTAATTTTGGGATGACAGTTATTTACTTTTGTTCTGTGTTTATGTACTTGGTGGATGATAACTAATATTCCATTCTGCATTATCTCGTCAGCTCAGCTTGCTGGAGAGCGTTTTGATAAGGTAAACCAACAATGAAACTGAGCTTAAATTAAGATTTCTAGCATAATGAAACTCAATATTCACAGCTCCTATTCCACAGCTGAGATCCTGCACTCATTTTAATACAATTAAAGTGAGGGAGGGAAAATGCTACAGAATACTGAACATTCACATTGAATTGCTTTTAAAGCTGAGAAAGCAAACCAACAGTGAAACTGAGACGGCGCTATATTATCTCTATATTATATATAAATGCTTTTGATGATCTTGCTCTTGCCACTGAGGACAATATTGAACTTTCAGGCTACAGACTTTCTTTGCATGCTATTAAGAAAGAAAAATATTAAAGATGGAGGAGCTATAATTTTACTTGTAGCTTGGCTTCAAAAATGCACTTTCCTGTAGGAGTGTGGCACCTGATGCAGACTGGCACTTGTTGGCCTGTACAAAATATCCAACAATAGAGTATGACAGAGTTATTTAACTCTCTTTATACCTTATATGTAAAATGTCCCATATGATTTTCTTTTTAAATTTCTGTAAGAGATTTAAGAGATTAATTAATGTTTTGTATTGGGACAAAAATCATACATGGTAATCTAGGCTACTCCCTTCAGGCTCCCAGCAAAACAGGCACAATAGTCTGGGGCTTAGTTCATGCACATGCCTTTAGGGACAAAATTTTCACATGTATATTTTTGAACATGTTTACATGTTTATGTTTGCCTCTGTATAAACTTAAGAGGGTGGGTGGTACACAAATACATACTGTTCCCCTGAAATGCATATGTTTGGAGGTCAGAGGCTGTGAGTTTGCTCTGTCACCATTTCAGGCTGAACTAAACATCTCAGTATTTATCTGAGGCTCATACTTGTGCACTGGTCAGCTCTACACAATTCACTGAAAAGTCTTAATTGACAGGAAAACTCAAATTCATAACATCCTTTGAGTGTTGAATTTAACTCAAAATATAATACAATGGGTAGAATTGTGATGTTCTAAAGTATGTTTTGAGATTTAAAGGCTGGAAATGTTGACAGAAGTAAAGAAACAAGTATACAGACACAGTGGTACACATAACCAGTACTCACATACCAGGCTGCTTGGTTACTATTTTTTCTTTATTAGTGATTTATGTTCAGAAAATTACCATAGATCATATCACTGATATGATTTAGCTCTCTTATTTTATTTTTCCTTACCCTCTTGAATAAGAGCAGGTCTTTTACCTTTAAATATGCAAATAGAATGGTTTACAGAGTCAGTACTTTTTTTTGTGCATCTATAATTTTGCATATCTCCTGTTGTTTGGTTTACCACACACATAAATTAGATATAAAAGGACTGAAATTGGAACTCTCAGTCTTACAACATGTTTTACTAACATAGAATTTAAGATTTCACATAGAAGCTACTGTAGGCAGCTTTCCTCACAATATTTTTTTTCTTTTGTACAATAAATATTTGTAACAAAACATGAAGACTAGGTATCATAAATTGCAGTAAATGTGTGAAAAATATGTGTCTCACTCCCTGAGCAACAGTCTGAGTTTAGTCTCTGTAGACTCTGATATTGCAGTATATACTGCAATGTGTTTTCTTCAGACACAGAATTGACCAAACTATTCAGAAATTGAAACAGAAAAATAGAAATTGGGAAGCTTAGGATCACTCATTAAATTACAGATGCTGCAGATTAGTGTGTGTAAGCAATATGAGTGCCCTATGGGGGAAAAAATGAAAAAAGTCTTTTTTTTCTTCTGTAACAAACATCTTTTATTGTACACATTATAGAACTCTTTAAACTTTTAACTTGAGTTCTGTTTTCCAATGTGATGAGTAGAGGATTATAGTACTTCAGTGCAAATAAATTCATGTTTTATAGAACACTTTAGCTTCTACAAAAATACTAGGTCAGTCCCACAAGCAATAGCTTAATTTTTGCTTCAGTTAAATAATTTAATTCATGTTATCCAAAACCTTGATACATTTTTCCTCTGTTCTGCAGCCAAACTCAGACCAATATAATACACTTATTATTTGCAAGAGTCTGTCAAAGGCAGATTTTTTGTTTCAAACAGCATCAATAGGGATCTTGCTTACTAAATTAGAGTGTTTGGAAAGCACTACAAAAGCATTCAATCATCAAATGTCATTCACAATGATTCATCTCTTACCTTATATTTCAAGTAGCTTTTTCTATCTTTGTTGCCAAGCATTTAGGAATTCTGTTATCCTCTAATCGAGGTTCCCTCCTGTGTGTATCCATTTAGTCTTTATGGGGCATTGGAGAGGTTAAACAAACAAGCACACAAACAATAAGTAGAAACATATTCTAAGACAGTCCAATTAAAGTATTGGAAGATTTGAGTCTCATCCTTTCTGCAGGAGAAGAAAAGAGCCACCCCCAAACGGTCTCAAAGTATAACATACATGAGTTGCTAGTTTCTGGGTTGGAAATACACTTTATACTCAACAGTACTCTATTTTAGAAACTAGAATTTCTGTTCTACAAGGCAAAGACAGCTATATTGTGAAAATCCGTAACAAGAATTGAGTCTGGTGTGAAACATCAGTGAATCAGCAATGCCGATTTGGTGATTACAGAACAGTTCTCAACTGAGAATTACACAGTGTAAAGGAAGCTTTACAAATAAATCAAGCTGACTGATCAATGAACATTTTGAACGGTTTGCAAATAAATTTTCAGTCATCTGATGCATAGTAGACTTCTTGATCTGAATGACTGTTATTTTAAAATATTACGGAATCATATTTCTACTTGGTGTGAGGGATGGTGAAAATGCATTATTATGCATTTATGCTACTACTGTCTTCACACTGGAGAACACAGGCTAAAGAGGATTACATCATGAAAAGCCATCTAATTTGTACTGTTGTCTGCAAAGACAATTCCAAATGTGTGTTGTTCATATTTCTTTGTGTTTCTCTTCGTGTTTCATAGTGAATCACAAAATCATAGAAATGTTTGTGTTGGAAGGGACCTTAAAAATCATCTTAGTCCACATTGCCTGCCATGGGCCGGGACATCTTCCACTAGACCAGGTTTCTTAAAGCCCCCTTCACATCCTAGGAGACTGCTGAAATGCTTCCCTGGGGACTTTTTTTTTTTTTCCCTAGGCCGAGCTGGTCCAGCTCTCTGAGCCTGTCTTCATAGAAGTTCTGCAGAGCTCTGATCCTGTTTGTGGCCCTCCTCTGGACTTGCTCCAGAAAGTCCATGTCCTTTTTATACCAAGGGCCTCAGACTCGGATGCAGTATCCCAGGTGGGATCTTATAAGGGCAGAGTACAGGGGTAGAATCACCTCCCTCCACCTGCTGGTCACTTCTGCAGTATGAACCTCCATATAAGAAGTGGAATTAATGACCAGGATGTAGAAGCAGCTTTTATCATCATTAATATTGGAAATTTAAATAGTAAATCCTTGACACTTTTCTTCAGATCACAGTACTACCTCAAAAACTAGCCAAAGATAAGGTGGGATATCTGCAGAATTGCACAAAACTGTGATTCTGGTGAAGCAGCTGAGCACCTAGCAGTTCTGCGGAGGCTTTGGAAGCTTATTGTTCTTGTTCCAGAATGTGGCAGAATTTTACATCTGTCCAGGACAAGATGGAACTGAATCAGAGTTGTTCTGATTTTCATCTAAACAAGTATATATATTTTTAGTAGAAGAAAGGATTGTTTGGCAACAACAGATTTCTTGCCTTTTAGAAGTTTAATTAATTTCACTTTTTAGTTCTCANTAGGTCAGAATCTCAACACAAAATCTCTTCCCTCTTCAGAGTGTATATATATTTAATATATATTTATTGAAAATGAATTTGTGCCCATTTACAAGGCCATCAACATATATTGTCAACTGTCCTTATGTTGAAAAATGCTGAATATTACTGATAAAGTATATGATTCCCTTTGATAATATTTACTAGTTTTGCCTTGGTATCCCTCTGCTTTGGGATGTGTCTGTATCATCTTTCAAAAGATTTCAAAATCAGAATTTTTAATTGTCTTCTATACATTAATTCAAAAGTTGATAACTTATTGAAGTTGACCAAATTAAAATGTATGAGTTTTTGTCTAAATCTATGTCTTTTAATGGCAAACTCCTTTAGAACAAAATGACAGTGTTCTAGTGGACTGTTGATATTTGCACTGCATGCCTAACTTATTTCCATGAAAGAAACACGTGTTTTTATGAAAAGAAATATTTTTGCAAGATAAAATTAATTTCCCATGGACCCTTGGCAACCTCATGAGTTTCAAAAAGGCCAAGTTCAAGCAGCTGCACCAGGCTCAGGGCAGCTCCCAGTATCAATACAGTCTGGGGGAAAAGGGGATTCAGAATAGCCCTGCCAAGAGGGACTTTACAGTACTGGTGGATGAAAGGCATGAATTGGCCAGCAAAATGCACCCACAGACCAGAGAGCTGACAGTGTTCCAGGCTGTGCCAAAAGCAATGTGGCCAGCAGATCAAGGGAGGTGATTCTGCCTCACTACTCTGCTCTCATGAGATCCCACCTGGAGTGCTGCATCCAGCTCTGGGGTCCCCAGAACAAGAAGGATGTCAAACTGTTGGAGTGCACCCAGAGGAGGGCCACAAAGATGACTGGAAGGGTGGAGAACCCATTAAAAAGGGTAAGAGAGCTGGGCTTGCACAGCCTCTGTGAAACAATGTTCTGAGGAGACTTTAGTGTGACCTTTTAGTACTTTAAGTGTCTCTACAAGAAAGGTGGGAAAAGACTTTTTAACTGTCCTTTTTAACCGGACAAAGGAAAAAGGTATTAAGCTGAAGGAGGGTCATTTCAGAGTGAATATAAGAAAGAAGTTTTTTACAATGACAGTGGTGAAATCAAAGGAACACGTTGCCCAGAGAGGGAGTAGATACCCCATCCCTGGAAATGCTTGAGGTCAGATTGGATGGGGCTCTGAGCAACGTCATCCACTTAAAGACGTCCCTGCTTTTTGCAGGTGGGGGTTGGACTATGTGACCTTTAAGGGTCCTTTTCAGGCCAAACTATTCTAGTGGTTCTAGTGGTTCTAGTATTCTATGAGAAAAATATAACAATTCTCCTATATGCAAAGACCTCAGCATCATTAATAGAAAGTAAACTCTCATTTCTTAAATAGTAGAAATGTTGAGCGTTTTCAACTGGAACAAGTTTTTCAAAAACTTCTTGAGAAGACAAAGGGAGGAGAGGAATCTAAGAAATGGAATAGTTGTATTTTTTCATCAAAATCTTTTAATCTTATTCTGTGAAAGCAATTCCCAAAGGAATCTTCCTGTAGACTGCAATAAAAATCACACTGAACAGGCAATCACAGAGAGCTGAATATCAAAGCTACGATAGCAAACAAAAAGTTTTAGTGTTTTTATTCAAAACCTTACTTTGTTTTATCCTAAGTTTCTTTTTAAATTAGGCTGAGCAGTTCTAGGGAGGAATTCGTAACAGCAATTTAAGATATGAGCCTTCATGTGGTGTTCCCTTCATGAATCTGCTTTTTCATTTGTTATATAAATATCTTGAACTAAACATATGAACATTAAATCACTAAAATATGAAGTTAATTGCCTTATTTGGTAGTTCATGGTTTATTTACTGACTTGTAACAATAAAAATAGGTAAAACACACATAGTGTTAGACATAGTTCCTTACCATTTTCTACATAGTTTCATGGTGGCATAATGAAGATTTTTATTTATTTATTCTGTGAAAGCTGAATAAAGGCTTTCTCAACTGATTATTAAGAGAAACAATAAATACCATTCCACTATTTTGGTTCTCAAATGTGCCTTTGAAGATGCTGCATCCAAAGAAAGTCTTCAAAAGACAAAGAAACACCAGGGTGAAATGGACATCAGTTTAATATTTGAAAAAAAGATGCACAAAATACTTTGCTTGTGACCACTATTGATTTTCTATGATGTGTTACATCTTCTATCAAATATTTTTGAAAAAAATACATAGTCATGCCTTATGATTAGCTGAAAAACATTGAAAACATATCCAGTAATCTCTCATTAACAGAAAACAGTATTTCTTTCATCAGTCACATAAGTCAGGAAGTAAATCTGTTTGGTACTCTTTGGTGCCTCTTTGTTCGATTTGGTTTTACATAAACTCTGAGAGTAAACAGATAGATACATTTTATATTAGGTTTTCTTTACTTCCCTGATATAATGAAGCTTAATACAGTGAGATTCTGTAAATATAAATTATTGAGCTACAGGTGAAAAGTAAATAAACTTAATTTTCATGTCTTTATATTTTTACTTACTGAATAGCAACATTTTTTTAAGACTAGGGTAATAATAATGGATTTCATGGTGAAGGAGCATTTAAAAAAATGCCTAAATCATGAGGAAGGAGAAGTTCACTTTGATGGAGAAGGTGTAATATTGAAAAAAAATAAAGGAAACTTATAAAGATAAAATATAATAAAATATATATGCATTTTAAAAGAATATAAAGGAAGTGGTTACACATATAATGCAGACAAAACTACTATAAACTTCTTACATTTCAAATCTAATGGTATAAATGGGGCAGAAAAGTTGCATTGCAGATGTAATTTCTAGCCTCTGTTGCTACAAATAATTCTTTTGTATTCTTGAGACAAACTAAATCCTGACGTATTTCTAGCTCCATCAACAAGTGTCTTAAGATTCAAACAGATGTTCCTGGGGTTTTTTTTGCCCATTGGTGCCAATACTCATTATAACTTTGCCCAGAGGAGTAAGGGAACTAATAGAGTATATCTGTAGCATTAACTTGCTGAGAAATGGTACATCTATGCCAGAGATTTGCTTCAGAGAACACAGACTTTTATTCAGATTTTTTCCCCATGGTGCTCATCATAGATATCCCAAATACCTACGAGTCACTGAGGAGTATAGATGGGATAAAACATGTAATGGACTGGTTTGCATTGTAGATAATTTCCCAAAGACACAAAGCAAACCTAAAAGAGTTTATATGCATACATTTTTAATTACAAATTTTTACAGTTTAAACATATTGGATTGCAAGCAAATCAAGGTTCACTTACTCCCCTATGAGCCATCATAATCAAGGAGTAAACTCCTATTTTTTTTCCCCACACACATTAAATGAATACAATAAAAAGTTCTTATTCCAATGATAAAAAGTATTTTTATGGCTCTACTTTGTTCTTGTTTTTCAGCAGTAAATGGATAAATGGATGAAGAAGGATGAAACACACCAGTGATTAACTTTGAAAATTCAGAGAAATATACAAGTTTAGGAAGAATGACTGTGGAAATGTACACAAGATCCATGGTAGAATTCATAAAAATAGAATATATGTGTTTGCAACCTGTGGTATTTGGAGGATACATATTTTATTCTGAATATTCTTTTACCTAACATGAATTGTGGTTTAGTTTTGACCTGTAATAGCCTGCAGTTTTGGAGGGTTTTTCACGTGTGAAGGAGAAATTGTTTGTTTTGTATATTTCACTAGCAAAAGATTGAGCCAGTTCAATGTTCTAATCAAAGTAATACACTTCATGTCCTTTAGAACCACTTTTTAAGTTCTGTTCATGGATTATACATTTCTGTCAGTTCTCAGACAAAATATCCCATATAACTCATGGATAGCAAATTCATTCTGTTACAGGTTTTGTACACCTCCTGTATATATGCTACTTAGATGCCTTCACAACAACAATAAACTTAATGAATGAATGCTTTCACATCAGCAATAAATCTAATGAATATATATTTGTATCTCATTTGCCAAAAATATATAGGGTATCTTCAAGGCGAATTTCTTGCAGTGCATCTGCATCAAACCCTTTCCATATGATACCAGGATTTCTGGATGTTTGGAAACTCTAAATATTCTCTGAGCAGAGGGATAAACGTTTAAAAATTCAAGGTTAAAGGATACCATGAATTCAACCTACATGCAAATTCCAAGTGGCCAGTGAAGGTTTTAGAGAAATACACTCATGGCATTTGATTTATGAAAATGCTTAATGTCTAAAAACTTTTATTAGTACAAGCTTTAAGAATTCTTATTTTTTAAAGAATAACTTCCCTGTGTACAAAAAGGTGAGCTGGAACTTTGATTGATAATCATGTATGGGGCCATGACCAGACACTATTTTGCAGAAAGCATCCTACTTCAGTTCTTAGAAAATCCTTTGTCTTTCATGATACATCTCTGGAAATTTACACGTCATAGGCCATTCTGTAGCTCTGAGGTCTATCAAGATTGTATATGTGGCTAAAACTATGGGATGCCTTCCTGATATTTTAGAAAAGACTGTTCTTTTTTATTTTCCTGTCCAAAAGATCATTTCTATTTATAAGTACCCCAAGATTTCTTTTGGAGGAGACCTAGTATGATGGACATCTGTTACAATTTTAATAATTTCTCAGAGAATAGAAGTATATGGGATCTTAATAATACCTTGTAAACAATTAAAATATATTAAGGATTCTGTCATTTTCCCAACAAATTAAAATTTAAATAGGAAAAGAGCCTCTGAAAAATAAAGCAACCTTCTCTCTTTTGTGTTACTTTATTTTTACCAGAAGACTCAAATAGTGCAAGTGTGGTTAGATATAAATGAATACCCAGGAAATTACCCAAATAATCAAAGTCCAGGATATCATACTTTAAGCTATTCCAAACTATTGTGCAAGACTGTGAAAATGATCTGGTACCTGATGCTGCTGAGTTACCTTCCAGTTCCCTTCTTTATTCCTCAGACTTAAAACCTTTTCACTTCAGTATTTATTTTTAAGGTTCTTAGAGGCAATAATGATCTGCATTTATGCAATATCATCTCTTCAATACTTTCTGTTCTTGTACCATTGTAACCTATGAATATTTCCAAATCTTTTTTCTTGGTTCCGCAAATTCCTCAGCAAACCCAAACCAAGGTCACGCTGCAGTTTTATATCAAGCAAAGCCTCAAGAGATGTCTCAGAGACAGCTGAGAGACACCTGGTGTTATGTCAGTAGACACAGAGAATTGGATTCCTCAAATACCATACATCAAAAGGCTGCAACATGAAAAGATCATGAATCCAGACAGCTTGGGAGCCAGTGTGTCCTTCATGAGGAAATCATAATAGTTCATGAGGCACACGACTAACTTACACACTTTTAAGCTGTAACAATCAGGAACATACTTTAGCAGTTACTAAAAGCTTAGGTGTATTTGGTTCTGAACAAAACTGCATTTTCTGAGTATTTTTTCATTATCTCAAGGTAAAAATCTGCAAGAACAAAACCCCTAAAAAACCCCCATAATTTCTATGCATTATTCATCACAACTACTGTGCACTCGACAGCAACTGCAATATTGGTAGACTTGCTGGTTTTGAACTAATTTTGAACCAGGAAAAGTCTGGCATGCTCAATCTCCAGAGACATAAACCTTGTTTCTCTATAACCATTCTCCCATTCTTCAAGGAAACTAAAATATTACTCCAGTACTAGCTAGGAACATATAACTTTAAAGGAAATATACTACTAAAAGAAGCAAAAGTGCATGATTGTCATATCAAGCAGGTCCTACTAATAGGAGCTATTTCTTTAATTAAGCCAGCTATTTTAATCTGAGCTTTTTGTATCACATGGTGTGTCATGTTGTTTGTCAGCCTATCCACCATCTATGACTGAATTACTTGCAGGGAATACTTTGTCCTTGTATGAGGCAGGTTGGAGCAGCACCTATAGTCTAAAAACTCCAAGGACAGCAGGAAAAAAAGCAGTTTTATTTTGTTTTGTTTTGTTTTGTTTTTTTCTTTAACAGATGAAATCCATCAGCCAGTTACATCAGGGATTCTGAGTACAAACTATTTTGAGCTCTAAGCTTGTGAGTGGCAGCTGCAGAGAAAGACTTGGAGTGCCTACAACAAACTGGTACAAGGCACTTTAGAAAGCAATGCTATTCTTTTCCTGCTCTCTTTCCTCTGAAGTCTAGCCTAGCTTTTACAAGTAGGGCCTATGCTGGGAGCAAATAGTAATCATTCCACATCCAAGGCAATGAGCAAATCCTCAGGGGAGCTAAGGAACATATGTGAAAGCAATTGCTGTGACTCCTTTTGAAAGGTTACAGAACACATTCCCCTAACACCATGTCATTCTCTGTTCTGCTGACTAACATAGAAACGAGTGTGGGACTCAGTTGCTCCCTTCCATGCCCACCCCTCACACTCTGCCTTATGCTTTCCCCCCTTTCTGAGCACAACAAAGCCGTGGAGTTTGTGACAGAACTTTGCTCGAGGCAATTGCTGCTAGCAGGCTCTCTCCTGTGCTCATGACTCGGTAGAACTGTATATTTAATATCTTTGTGCAAAAAATTCTCAAATTAAATACATGTGTAAAAATATTTGTTGAGAAAAATGTCAGTTTAAGAACACAGAAAACGCTTTTCTGGTTTGTCATTATAAATATTGAGCCAGGAGCAAGTTGTTTGTCTCCACCTACTTTATTAAAATAAAATTATAACACAACATGTCATAATGTCTGTTATTCTAGGAAATATTTCATTCCATTAAATTAATGACTGAGTTTTTTCTTGTTGTTTTGAGCCAGTAGGCTGTTAAACTGAATGAAAAAACTCTTTCTGCAAATCACTTATATTAGTGCAATTAGACACATAGGAAAACCTCAGGAACATCAAATGTTTTTAGCAACTTAAATCAGGGAAAATGGTCAGGTCAGCTTTTTCAGTTAGCTCTTCTTGAAAAAAAATGAACTTTGGATTTTAAAAAACAGTGAAAGATGTCTTTTTGACTAGAATTATAGTCTTCTAGAAGATCGATGGAATTTAATTTAAAAAAGTAGAATGAAAAAAGCAATTTTAGAGGACAAAAAGTAGTCACAAAGCTATTCAGTTTAAAGGTTCTGGCAATTTTTAACTGAATTTTTCTTAAATCTTCAATTAAAAAGTCACTCTGTTTTTTCTAGTTTTCTCTGAGATCTACCTCATTTAAAGCACAGGACTGCAATAGCAGGGATAATATGGAGCACAAAAAGAGGCAAAATAGTTGACCAGCTGACCAGTTGACTTTAAAGTTTCAGTATTTTCTTTCTGAAACAGATTAAAAAAATAAAATTATGTGCAGCATTTTGGGATTTAAAAAAACTGAAAAGGAAACTAAGAAGAAATAAAGTTTCTGATCATTCTAATTTCAAGAAGGAAGGTATGTAAGTTATATTAAAACAGAAAGAAAGTGTTATTCAAGGCACTTTGAGCAGTCTCAGATTTCCAAGCAGTATTCACTATTCAGTTTATGCATCTGGCCATATCCCTGGTATCTGACCTTGGGCCACCAAAACCAGAGTTTTGAAAGTGACTCAGAGATGTAAATGCAATGCAAATAGATAGATAAGGCAAATATAGAAATAATTCTTGTGTCCTCACTAGCTCTTTTAAACAAGACTTATTTAGAATCAGCTTACTGTTTTCTTATTTACACTTCTTAACCTTGTGTTCTTCTTTCATATTCATAAAACATGATTTTAGGCACATCATTGTGGTGTGATGTTCTTTTCACAAATGTCATGACATTTGTCCTCCAGGCTGATTTCTATTCACTTCCCTCATTAGCATTCCTGCTTGGAGGCTGTCCATGCTCTTCTCCTTATTCCTGTGCCAATTCATGACACCTGGTCACAGTAACCTTTCAAATGGTTTAGGACGTGGAATTCCCTAGGTTTAGGATAATTTCAACATGCAGGTAAAGTTATGCATGTTTGGACAGATGCCCAGGTGTTTGCAAGACTCCATTCTCATTTATAATTTAAAAATCCTGAACTACTTTTACCAAATAAGATAATATTTATTCAGATTTGATTCTTCAAGAGACATAGACACAATTATGCAGAGGGAGACACGCAGGCAGAAATACAAGAGAGCTGTCAGAGAAGGAGGGACACCGGAGAAGAAACACTGAAGAAATAGCAAAATAGGTACTCAGATCAGGGCAGGGGAAAGGCAGCCTCTCCAGAACAGAGAGTGAGGAGGCTGAGGAGGAAATGTGACTGCAAAGGGACTGCATCTGATACAGGCACCCACATCACAGCAACAGAGCAGAACCTGCACTGAACTCTTAACTGCTGCACTGCCCCTTACCAGAGCAACCGGGTATAACATGGGACCCCAGGAAGTAGGGAGGAAAGGTGTTTCTCAGATATTTGTTTACTTGATTCTTATTTATTTTTCAGAATTGGAAACAACAAATTTGCTAATGGGAGATTAATTAAATTGATTGTAGTTCCCTGCTTGAAATACTTTTTTGTCTCAGGACAGGTCTTCAGCCCTTCTGAAATAAAATATGTACAACTTTAGAAACTGATGTAATGCTTTCCTTTCTGTAGAATTTTTTTCTAAGGATAATGGTTAGATCACCTTTTTTACCAATTATACAAATAACTTAGTGACGAATTTGGAACAAATGGTTAAAATGCATAAAAGTAGAATCACTAGATCATTGTATTAGATCACTTATGTAATAGACATAAATGAATTCACTGGCCATATTCATAATTTAACATGATTTTCATTTTTCAGCAAATTACATTTTTAATGTATAATACCCTCTCTGTCTTTATGTCATCTCATGGCTAGCATTTATTTCTACAAATTAAAAATCTCCTCTTTCAATTTGTGAATTATTTTTGAGTATGCAAAAATAAATCAGTTAATGAATTAACAAGGTTTTTAAAATTAGACACTCTCAAAGATACTAAAATGTTCTGTTGATTGAAGCGTACTTTCACACCTTGTAGTAACATGATAGACTCCCCATACCTTTTGGCTAGTGACTTCAAAAGAAAGCAGATTCTTTTTAATTTAACTTGTATTTATTTATCATGTATTTACTCTAATCCCCCCTATTTATCCCATATACACTTGCTCTCAGATAACTTTCCTGGTTTTGTTTTCTTCTTAATATGCTTGACCTGTTCATTCTTTTATCTGGTTACTTTTGGAATTTTTTTAAATACAGCTTTATCTTTGTATTTCTGGATATGTAAACCTCCTGCTGTACCACTATTTTCAATTCTACTGACTAATCCAAAGTTCTAACCCTAAGAAGTAATTTTATATGTGTTTTGTGAGACAGAAATAAAAACTATGAACAGATTATAAAAATAATATCTGCTGTGCATGACACTGATAAATAAGAGGTGCTTCATGTGAATAAGACTTATGATAAATGTTTTCAGATAGGGGTCAAGGAATTTCTTGATTAAAGTCAACAAAGCAGAATGATGCCTGGGAAATGCCCTTTAAGGTCAGTGGAACTACACCCTAGATAGTCAAGACCATATTTCAACCCCAAATTTACTGTGGCCTGCTGAAGAGTTATCCCTGAAGTCAATTTTGTATTTAGTGTCTGGAGTTGATTTATATACAGACTGCTGTAGAGTTCTCTAACAAAATATTTTATATTTATGTTCTTCTTAAGAGTGATTAGAGGTGAACATCTGTGCCCTACACAAATTATGTCTTTATGAAATTAACTTTCAAAAGTTCATAAAGAGATACAGTAGCAGCAACAGCTTGCTTATTCATAACAATATGGTGACCCAGATATCTGACAAGCTAGAGTTGTTTACCTTTCTTCTTCCTGGCATGTGTGTCAAACAATACAGAAGAAAGTGAATACAGAAATATGACAAACTGTAAATTATAGACAAAATAAACATATATTTTCATAAACTTGTTATATAAGGTGGATGCAGTAGTTAATACATGAGAGGTACTACTAAGCTGTTAGGAAAATTGGACTATCTACATGTGTGTACATCTATAAAAGCCTGCATAATTTGAGAGTCTGACCATATGTATAATTGAAAAATTAGATATTTATCTATTTTATTTAATCAGAGGCATTAAGGCTGGGATATATTTGTCCTATTCAGCTTTGTAGATTGACAAAACAAAAGTTTGATAGTCATTTATTAGCAGCTTCCCATTATCATAGAATGGTTATGCATATGAAGTACGAAACTTAGCTGTATGAAATACCCAGCTGTATTACTTTATCTCAAACTGATTATAGAATGTTCTGCTTTCAGGAGCCATCTGATTTAGACAGTAATGCATGATAAAGAGAGAGAGATCTGTCACAACACTGCAGTTTTTGAGACAGAAAAACAAATATAGCAGTGGACCAAAGTTAAGGTAAAAATCCTTGTGACAGTATGGTCCTTTCAAAAAAGTTTATTGGTTTGTTTGCAAATTTCTGCACTTAAATGATCACATTTAACACCAGTTTTTGATCTTTGTGACTTTCATTGGTAAGCCTTTCAAAGACAACAGTGCCTACTCATAATGTAGGCACATGGTCATTTTGCCTTTTTTTTGGCTGGTTGTTTTTTTCTGAATAGCAATTACTTAATATCAGTGCTTCACAAATTCAGATAATATTTTCTGTTTCACAGAAAGAAAACTGAAATAGTCACAAATCTTTCATGTAGCCCCACACTGATTTCAGACATGGCTGCAGGCTAGCTGTCTTTTGCCAAGGCTGACCACTGACTCTGTGAGACAGCAGGGTTTAATACTTCATCACTGAACACCTTGTGTAACAATTTGCACCTACAAAAACCTTTACCTTTACAAAATAGTATTTTATATTTTACAGTTCAGAGGGGAAGACAGGGCAAAAAAAAAATTAAGTCAAACATTTTAGACTGTCAAACTCTTGGATATTGCTTCATAAAATTCCCAGCTTAAACTCTTGTTTTATTGAGGCTCTTATAAATTTAGAAGTTTTACAGTTTTTGACAAAGCTGCACTACTTTGATGGCTATTGGAGATCTTCCAAACCAAAGTGTAACCTATGTGAAAAGAAGCTGGTTTATGGAAAACTCACATCAATAACCTTACTTTAAGTGAATGAGGGTTCTCACATATACCATATTAAGGTCCAGTGTTGTCACACTCTGCTGTGCTCCACTTGGAAAGATTATTACTACAGAAGCCAGAAAAGAAAATAATGCCAGTTGTGCAAATCATAAATATATTTGCTACTCCCTCAAAGAAGTGGCATAAAATATATTCTAAATTTGGCTACACTGTGTATGTGCTGGTGGGGTGTGGGAATATCTGGACAAGAAAAAGCAGAACCTGAGGAAGCAAAAGTTCTGCTTCTGTGAATATGAGGCCATCATTGTGCTATAAGCAGATGCAAAGCCTTTCTTCTTGTTGCTGATCAAGGAACAAACATTGCAGCCTGCAAATGATTAAACAGAGCCATTTCTCTAAAAGCTCTTATATAAAAAGTTGTCAAATAAATAGCAAAAAACCCCCAAACACGTGCAATTTGCCTAGAAATTACTGTCACATTATTAGGGGGATAGAGTTTTCTTTAGGCACAGCATGGTCCAACAGAATATTTTGCTTCCTGTGCATGGGCTCTAAAATTTTCTTCAAAGAAAAACTGAGATACATGAAAAGAAATTTCTACGAGCAGTCACAAAATTCCACCCTGCAAACTGTATAAGCACTCAGAATAGAGATGCACAGTTTGGTCCCAAAGCTAAGAGAATATCAATTGAGTAAAGTGTAGGGCTAGGCTATATGTGTTGCAAAAAGCAGGTAAGACTTACAATTTGATAAAAGCCCTTTCAGGAAGGACAAGACAGGAAGACAAGGAAGGGGAGTTTCCCTTTATATGAGACAGAAACTGGAGTGGATGGACTGAGTATGTGGGTCTCTGCCTGGAGTACAATGCAAATAATAACTTTCAAAAAGATGCTAAGGTATTTAATTTAGCAACAACATTGTCAGGGGCTAAGAAGGTTTTTTCCTTTTTTTTTTTTTTTTTTTTTGGCAATTGTAATTATTTTCTATTTTATTTTGCACAAATAAATTAATAGTCAAATGATGAATATTGTCAACACTCTTTACCTTCATCAGTCACAATTACTCAACTCATATGAATAAGATACTTCCTATTATTTTAAAATTATTGAGACATATTCTTACTCAGATATTACCATAGAATTACTGGGTTCAGTGCTGAAGTCAACATTTTGCAAAGTTTGAACACAAACCTAAAAATTTTAATTGTAGAGCTCATTGGCTTTTCTTCTATTATCTCTGACAACTGATCATTAGTTTCATAGATGCTATGAAATCCTTTTGTAGTCCTATCAACAACTTTACTCTCTCTTTGAATGGACCCTGCTATCTTAGTCTTTCCTCAGAGTTTTCCAAATTTTTTATCATTTTTATTCTTTCTTCTGAATTTTTAAAAATTTGACTGTCTTTTTAGCAGTAAAAATGTATTATGAAAAATTAAAACAATTTGAGGACTTTATTTTTGCATGTATAAACATGCAAATATTGAATAATAATCATAAAATCTATGACTTGCACTTAAACCAACATTAAATTTTGGTGAGCAACAACTGAAAAAGAAAGGAAAGTATCATTAGCTCCACTGAGTTCTACTTCTACATAGCATAAAAACTAAAGAAATTTTATATTTTTCCTTTATATAAAGAAATTCATATAAAAGTATCTGTTGTATTCTTGTTTCTACTTGTAATGATTTTAGAGTGACAATGGATTTAACATACGTCTAGGCTTAAAAACATCAATCTCACGCTTTATACTGTGGATCATTTCTTTGCAGTTAAACTTTTCTAGGACTTCTGACATGTAATGACTACCTGTCCTGTTATCTTTGTTTGAATGAATGGAAAATTATATAACATCAAAATATATATCTCTATGCAAAGTTTTGAAATTCTAGCAGGAGTATTTCAGCATACATGTATTTCTAGTAATTATAATATTTACCCATATAAAATTTCAGCTGAAGATATACAATTCATATGGGATCTGCAGATTGGATAAATGGCAACCTCACTGCATAAAAGATTTTTTAAATAAGATATCCAATTCAGCTGTTTTTTTGACTCTTACTGCTGATATGATTGAGCATCCAATGGCTCAGCATCTCCATGTCATGGTCCTGTGTGTGCAAAATGGCTACTCTAGAAAGAGACTGTGTCTGTAATTTCCTGATCAATGCAGAATTAATGTTTTGTTTATAATTTGATAATCAAATAAAATGCAGAAATATTTGAAATAACAGTATACTAAAGGTTAGTGATAGTAGGGGAAAAAAATAGCCCTGAAGGGATTTCTAGTGACTGAAACACCATCCTGTAACACAGTGAGGAATTATATCACATGTTGATAACATAATCTTCCGTCTGTCCCTGTTTTGCTTGACAGGACACATCACATGCATAAAGAAATTATACTTTTTTTTCTGTTTCTGATATTCATGTCTGTAGAAAGTACCTACGATATCTCTCAAGGTGATCTGTTATATGTCTTCATTAAGATAGCATCAATTGATAATCAAAGTTTTATCTTCATGAAGATTTCTGATCTCATTCTTCAAGAGAAACTTTTGATTAACTACCAAGTTTCCTTGAACTTACCACATGGGAATTATGTCAGAGTTTATAGCACAATCTAACTATAATTTTTATGAAATTGATTTGTATATTTGTGTTTATGGTGAAAATAACAAATATGAATAAAATATTTAATATCTTCCACAACAAATGATCAGCAATTCTTTTACATAGGCATACCAAGTATCTAAATAGTGAAGAAGTCTTGTATTGATCACAAAAAAACCTGTCTGCTCAGCAGAATATTCTTATTGATTTTATGCACTACACTGTGCATTCTGAGAAATCACCCAGTCATTAAATTTAGCAGTACCAGTTAGAAAATGTATTTTTGATATATTCTACACTGCCCTGTGCTATGGGACTCCAGTACAGTGTGCTTTATTTTACCAAGGCCATGAGATAACATTATAAAATTAATTTATTAAGGAGGCCTCAAAAGAGTCCTCACACATGGTCAGGTGGTGGCAGATAACACTGTGATCTGAATTAAGAATGTACAGAATTATATGAAAGTTTGTGTCACAACTTTATTAATACCTGAATATAGTCCGTACCTAGACAGAAACCTTAGTTAATAAAAAGTGAAGCAACAGAGCTCTGTGAAAAGTTCCTTGAATGAAAATTCTGTTTCATAGGTTTTTGTGCTTTTTTTTTTCTTCCAGTTACTGGTATTTGTTTGCTTAAGGGTTATTGTGAATAAATTGAGCAAAAGTCACTAGGAGTAGTAGAAGTGATACCATTACATGAGATAATTGTACCAGAGCTAGTCATTCAGTCATAGAGAGGCTTGTGTTGGAAGGGACCTTAAGGATCATCTAGTTCCAGCACCCCTGCCATGGGCAGGACACCTTCCACTAGACCAGATCCCTCAGAGTCCCATTCAACATGGCCTTGAACAGTTTCTGGGATGAGACATCTACAGCCTCACTGGGCAACGTGTTCCAACGCCTCATCACCCTCACAATCAAGAATTTCTTCCAAACATCTCATCTAGACCAGCCCTCTTTCAGTTTAAAACCATTTCTATTTGTCCTGTCACTACCTGCCTGCAGAAGAAGTCTGTCAGCTTCCTTTTGTAAAGCCCCTGTAACGTACTGGAAGGCCATGACAGGGCCTTCCCAAAGCAGCCTTGTATTAATTTTTGCAGGATGAGGATATTCTGCTGAATGTTTGTTTTTATTTTACTGCTAATATTTCCCTTTGAGTGTAAGTAACACTTATTTGCAACATATAAGAAGTGGGCAGTTTCCTAAGGTTAAACCATCAAAAAATACTTTATAATATACATTCAAATTAATTGCAAAATAATAATTGGATTCAAATGCAAGATAGTGGCTTTTTTGTCTGCTGTGCCACCCCCAAAGGTAAAATTTCTTTCAGTTGTACCATCTTCTGTTATATTTGTTATTTTATTATTTCTGAAAGTTAACCACTGACTGCTGTTTATGCAAAATGCAAATGCATTTTAGAAAATGTGATCTTCCTCTAGATATCTTGATATGCATCACAGTCAGTTTGCCGTTTTAAAAACATAAACTTTGAACAGAAACAGTGTCTCAACTTCAGCAATATCGTGTAGAAATTCAGTATATACTGTCTCTTAGATAATGTTACCAGATAGGAATTTTTTGTTCTAAAAAAATCAAACCTGTTAACTATCCATAATATGCACATGGCAATGCTTTTACATTAGAGAATATAATTCAACTTCTGTGGAATTTTATTTTAAGTATTTTTCATTTGCATATGTTAAATCCATCCCCAATCTGCTGTAATTGGCAAATAGGATGAGATGATCCCCAAAAATGAATAACCATAACTAACTAGCTAAGAAGCACAACTCACTTTCCCCGTTATCAATGTCACTATCAGCTCTCTGCACATGGAGACTATTATTGCAACTGTCATAGAATTAAATCTATCCAGCAACATCTGGCGCTTCAGAAGAAAATATGAATAATTTCACCAGCTTTCCCCATCTCTGCCTGCTTATTCTAATTATGATGTAATGGAGGACATCAGCAGGCTGTGGACTTGGTGATTAACCCAGGGCAGATGAGAAATAGGCGTAGTGAGATGAGCAAGGCACATAGATCAGCTCAATCAATTATCTTTTTTCTCAAGGCTCTTAAATACAGCAGTGACCTTGTGATGGGAAACAGTAAGTTACACTTGAACCCATTTAGGAGGTCAGACATTCCACAATACATTACAGGCGCTAAATTCTTGTTTTTCAAAATTCAGTTACACAAAAAGGAATATTAGGTATGCATGAAAATGTACAGAGTATATATGTATGTATGTATAAACATACATAAATATATACAAACTTTGCAACCCTTTATATTTCTAATACAGGGGTAAGCCTTTAACTTTTTCACATCCTCTTTTCATTATTAGCCTACACAGCATTTCCTCCCTTGTTTGGTTCCTATTCTGATTAAAAATCTGTCTGCAGGTATCGAAGTAGCATGGAAAATGATATGACAATATAGTGATTGGGAGAAGAAAACCAAAAAGCCTTTGAATGTTATTTCCAGTCTTCACATATAAGTGTGGACACATCAACAAAATCTCAGTTTTAAAGTATACTCACTTGCATTGCCTGGTGTTTTAAAGACTGTGGAGCTCATTTAATTCAGATTGCAGACACATCCAGTTTCTTGCCTGAAATGTTATCACTGTAGAGCAATTGGACTAATGATCCTAGATTTATTCTGGTATCATTCTATGCTGCCTACACTAAATGAAGCAATTCGGTGCAGCCAGACACTCATCCACAGTGTCGTATTTGGCATCATTAGTCGAAACTTTGTGCTATCAAAGCAGCTATAACAGAATGGAAAATCTACATACTAACATAGTTTCCTATACTGCTTATTCTAAAGACAAAGTAAGAAACATCCATCACAATAAACACAGAGAATAAACAAGCAGAATAAATCCTACTCATTAAAATGAATGATCTTAAGGGAAGGTGGAAGACTTTCACAAGGGAAGTAGAAATGCCAGTTGTGATTGCCAGTGAATATTTGGGGGAAAAATAACCCCACTCAAATGTTTTTACCATAAGCAGGGATCTTTCTACTCCTTCAAGACAATATAACTGTTCAGTCAAATTATTAGATGGAAATAAATGTCATAGGAGTTACCAGTTTTGTAGTGGCAGATGCTGCTGCAGCAATTTTTGTTAGTTTAGATATTGAATTGTGACTTGAAAAGGACTTGTAAATCCAACGATAGAATTTGCTTTCATTTGCTTATTTATTTTTATTGACTCGATTTTTCTGTCATCCTTGTGGAAATGTAGCCTTTACTGGAACCAAAATTTTCTCCTCAGGTTTCAGTGGGCATATTTAAGCATTCAAGTAATGTTTTTTTATTTGCTCCTGTATGTTGTGTGGTGGATTGTTATGTCCATTGCAAACAGGCTAGTAAGGATCTGCCACAGCAATATTTTGAACTCCTGGCAAGGAATCCAATATCCAGAGTAGGTGACAAAATTCAAAGTTTATAAGTATAATTTAACAAGCTCCCTAAATTAGTACTGATATAAGTATACCCAACAGTATTACTCAGGACATTTTAAAATTCTTTTTCAAGAATGTAAAGCATACTTAAGTCCAGGCTGCTTTTCTATCCCGGTCTTTTTCCCTCTGTACTTTCTTGGTTTTACGTGCAGTTGAAAAAAATTACTTAAACAAACAAACAAACAAAACACCCCAATGCCACAAACAAACAACCCCCCCCAAACTCACAAAACAACAACAACAAAAAATCCCAGACCCAAAAATGTATCATTATTAACCAAAAAGGATTTCAACAATGAAAACCCTTTCAAATCTCTTGAATTTGATGACTAATTAATTTTCGCCACTAGTTATCACTTACAATAATCAAGCTACCTCAGAAATCTTAGCAGATCAGAGAGAAAGTGCTTCTTTCATCCTATTACCTCTTACTACAATGAATCTTGGTAATTTCAGGGGTTTGAGAAACTGTGGTTGTTAAAGAAAAACACTGATAAATTACTGTTAGTTTCATGACTGGCTAGTAGCCTCCACATCACTGGAGCCATTTGCATTTAATTAACTTAGGCTGATGTGAGAAAAAGAGTAGCCTGGGAAGAGCTATTGGATGTATTCAGACAATAAGGCTTGCTGAGCTTTTCCCTGCTGACACTGTTAAAAACATGAGGAAATGAAATTCTTGAAGAGAAATATAATGTTGTCTTACAAAAATGCCAAGCTTTTTTCCTTGATTCTATCTAAAATCAGGAATATTGATTTGCCTTGGACAGTCATTTTGTAGCATTTTTACCAGATTGAAACACAAATCTAAATTACAGCTCTGTTTCACCTGAAAACCTTTCGTTACTAATTGTTGTTTTCTCATTTATTAAAGAGAATACAAACATAATTTATTGTCCTTATTGTCAAATCAACATTTGTTGAATAAAGAGTCTAATAACTGTCTGAAAAAAAAAATGCAAATATATATATGAAGTTACTGGTTAAAAAATTAACTTCTGAGACATTACACTTATTCTGTAATGTAAGTTTTGGGTGGGAGGATAACACATTTTTGAAGGCTTGAATCATAAGACAATTTAAAAATTAAATCCAAAAGTTATGAATAGTCACAAATATAATTTGATGATACCCAGAAATCACATCTGAAATAACACTCTTTTCTTAATGTAGGAATCATGAAATAACCCCTCAAATAATATTGTATTTTAAATTTAAATTTGTGAAGAGGGTTTGAATTTTGAAGGTTCCCATTTTCTGTTCTGTTATTTTAAATAATAAAATAGAGGATGAATCAAATAATCATCTGGTGTTTCAGTTAAAATGAAAAACATGGCAAGAGTTTTTCCATGATGAGACTCTCTGGAAAAAGAACAATAAGTTTTGTTTTTCTCAGTTCTTCCTAGCTATGCAACAAAAAATAAGTTTCGCGAAAGGTAATATGAGATTTTAGTTGGGAAAGGCACAGCTTGAGTTGTGGAGAAGCTCTTATATTTGTATCAGATTGGCAATATGGTTTTCTGTTTTGTGATCACAGGGTTTTTCTCTGTCTCATTTTTTAGTGAAAAGCCCTGCTGTTTATTTCCCACATATAGCAAGTGTTATGTCCCCCTAGGCTATAATATTAAACATCCTGACACACACTTGTTTCAGTTCCCTGGATGGTGCTTAGACTGAAATGGGTTTACTGGGTTCCCTCCAAGCTTCAGTAACATAATGTCTTTGAGTCTTTTCCACATGTTGTTTAATTAACATCTAAATTTTTTAAAGAACAAGAAGGAGGTCAAAACTGGATGTTTTATATGGAAAACAATAAAGAATTTTTTAAGATTTAATGAAGTACTATCACCAGTGTCAACATTTCTCTTACTAAATGAACTTTGTTATTTATTCTACTGAAGAATCTAATATATTAGTAAAGCAGTGAGCTTTTCAGGAATGGCCAAGTCCTTCAAAATAATTGAAGGTGTATTTGTTTAATTTTAGTTTTGTATTTTATATTGCATTACACTATTCTATACAAGAAGTGTGAGTTGAATCCACCAAGAAAAAAAACTTTGGGAAATCAAAAAAAAAACCAAAAAACAACCCAACAAAAAACCAACAAACAACCTTTGAGCTAAAAGATACAGAAATTCATTTAACAAAAAAATTTTGGTTTTTTAACTTAAAAATTGAAATTGATAATTCACCCCTCCCCTTCCCCTCAGCTGCCTCTTAGCATATAAAACATTGTAAGTGAAAATAGGAGAACAAAATGTGTCTGACAAGGACTCATATGAGGCTGATATTTAGCCAGCCTGGGTGCTATTCACCATTCCTAGCCTTTAGTGTCCCTGAGTGCCATACCAAGTCATTTGGAGTCAGATGAGCTGCCCATGTTTGCATTATACTGCAGGTAAAGCACCGCTCATTGCTTGAGCCAGGTAAAACTATTTTGCCAGCTAAAGATGATCCTTTATCTTAGAGCTAAGCATCATATATTACTTGCACATAGTCCTACTGCAGTCTCCTCCCATTCCCAGGATCTATTTCCACAGCCTCCCATAAATTCAGCAGGAGACTGTTTTGCAGTCATTTTACAGTCTTCAGGAATATGTTACAGAAAATATGCATATTATCAATAAATATGCAAATTTTGATATTTCCAGTGATGTGAATGTTGGGATCTTACTGGGTTAATTTTGGTATAAAAAGTGGCAGACATTTTCTCAATAAGTTCGAAGAGCTGACCACTTCTGTACTATCATGGCTTTATCTAAGGCTACATGTGCAAATGTAGGTCATATTTTCACTTCCAAAACTAATATGTAGTTGCGAAAATTTCCACTGTGTCTGCAGCAGCAACTATAACAGATGGTTCCTACTTATTTGAAGCACATGTACTGCCTGCTATCTCCCTTTTAAAAGGCACTGGCTTGAGGAGAAAATAGGGTTTCTTTAACACTTGTGTGGCCTGCTGCAGTGGTAGTAGCAGTATTTTCTGGTAAAGGTAAGCACCAGTTCAGAGAAATTGTATGCTTAGTGAGGTAAAATGCTACAGGACAGGGTAGTTCTAACTAAAAAGACATAGAAAAAGGTCTTAGCATTTGCCAAGACTGCATTCTAAGAGCAGAAACACAGACTTCCAGTGCAACTCAAAGGGAGAAATTTGTTTATAAGTTCTTTCATGTCTGCTCTGTTCTTAGTCTGAATTTGCTCTGTTATCTTAGTTTGTGTTTTAAATAAAAAATAGCTGTCCATTTTCTTGTTTGTTTTGGGGGTTGTTTGGGTTTTTTTTTTGTGTGTATGTGAGGTGGACTCTATAAGGAAAAGGCACAGAAAGGTCTACTTAACAATTGTCAAACTCAGATTTAATTTAACAATGAAATTTCTACAATTTGTTCCATCACAACCAGTTTGTTCACAAGATATTTACAGACCTCAGAAACTTTTTAAGGCAGTTGTAACTTTTCAAAACACTTGGTCATGGAATATGCCAGAAAAAAAAAAAAAATCGGGAAGGAAAAGATATGTTTTCATGCCATTTCCAGCAGTATGCTGTCAGATGTTGGTAAAACTCAGTGATTATTGTATAGCTGTAGTAATCTGCAGAACAGATGAGTTAAAACAATTCTCATCCATGTGTCACTGTTTGCTAAAACACTCTTTCTGTACATCCAGTCTACTTCAGTACAGGTATGTACTGCAGTATTTACAAATCCAGATCTTTTCTTTCATGATTTCCTCAAATCAGCTTAGGGAGTCCCATAAAATAGAGCTGCAGGTAACAGGTGTTACTAGGCTGCTGTGTGCAGAGGTGTGCACTTGGACATTATCACTCTAGGTCACCATCCCAGAGCACTCTTGTAGCTAGACATTGCTTACAATTCCATCCTTTGGTCCCCTTATCACAGCCGTGTTAATGTTTACTGAAAACTTTGCACCTGCATCTCAGTGCCCAAAGGATACACAGTAAAGAATTTTACTGGTTATTCAGGCACAATAGCAGCCTTTCAAAGAGAAGCGTTAATGCCAGTGTTAGTCCCATTATTTTTGGGGTTTTTTTTTGTTTTTTTTTTGTTTTTTTTGTTTTTTTTGTTTTTCAGAGAAATCAATATTACTTCTAAAAAAATAAAAAGATTCCCCAATTATTATTTTTAAGTCTTCTGCATACTCGCTACTCATTTCCCTATGTTTTGATGCTTCTGCCACTCATTTATCACTTTTTGCTAACTCTTTAAAAATCACTGTCTATTACTTGGGGTCTACATCTTTAATACAGATTTGTGCATTGTTAATGCAGCTGCTGCCTTCAAGGATATGAATATTCATATGCAGCTCTGGAATCTCAAGGAGATAAATGTAGTTTAGTAAAAATCAAATTTCAACCTTGCTATGACCTCATCTATATGTTGCAGTTATCACTGAATAACTTAACCTGACACCCCTGGATTAGTTGGGCAATTTTATTATCACGTAGAAGCTCCAGCTGAGATCACTAGGTGAAGCTATCATACAATTTGTGATCTGCTGCTAATTGGTGGGTCTGTTTTATTACTAAAACAGATTATTCCTAACTGATGAAAAAGCAGGACTGAAAAAGAATAAACTGGACTAGTGTTTAGTCAACTAGTTATGCAGGTCCTACAGTTGCCACAGAAAAAAATTGTTAATTTATATTTCACTACTAAGACCATCCAGAAATATTATTTGAAATACCCCACTGGCTTACTTGATTACACTGTTATTGACTATTGTAAAATCATCACAGCATCAAAATGGGACCAAGGTGCCTGGAAAGATAGATGACATAAGTTAGCAACCGATGGCCGTGTAAGGCCTTGAGCTTGCTAGCTTATAACAAACATGCCCTCAGTCAGAAGCCTTATGTTAGGCATTTGTAGAAGGTGCTTTAAAGAAAGATGGAATATTGTAACTGGGGATGGCAAGCCCCAGTGAGATTATAGAACAACGAGAAATGCAGTCATGATATAATGAATTAGATATTGTGATAACATAAGAAGGACTTAAAGATCCTTGAATGAGTCCAGAGAAGGAAAAAAAAGCTGGTGAAAGGGCTGAAAGGAATGCCCTGTGAGGAGAAGCTGAGAACTTTGGGCTTGTCTAGTTTGGAGAAAAGGAGGCTGAGGAGTGACCTCATTGCTATCTACAGCTTTCTGAGGGGAGGGAATGGAGTCCCTGGGGTCCAGTGATAAGATGTGTGGGAATGGTTCAAAACTGCGCCAGGGGAGATTGAAACTGGACGTTAGGAAGCATTTCCTTACTAAGGGGGTGGTCCAGCTCTGGAACAGACTTCCTAGAGAGCTGGCTGATGCCCCAAGCAAGTTTATGAAAAATTACATGACACAGGTTTGCCTGTCATGTACTGGGACACATTGAATGATTGAAAAATTCAGGAGTGATAGAATTAAATTAATATGCAAAGAAAACATGTTTAGTGTTATTTTTTTAAACTAGATATTCCTAAAAATGTTGTATACACTATGAAAGATCATGTTGAAATGATAAAGATATAAGAAGTCAAATGTGAAAGAAAATTTATATGTAAGAAAATAATTGTATATTGGAATTCTTAAGAAATGAAATAATGAAAAACTTGAATGAAAATTTCTATTTGAACATATTTTCTTTTTTTTTTCTTTCATTCTTCCAAGATAATCCGATTGTGGAAGTAATTTGTGTTGCTTTCTAAAACTATGATGATATTTGATTTCTTAACCAAACTATTTCTTCAATAAAATGTCTAAATAATGTCCAATCTGTGCTTGGTGAATTTTTCATTCTGGAAGACTGTTGCTCCAATAAATTAAGACAGAATGAAGCAATAAACCTAACAGGTATTCATAAAAAAAAAAAAAATTAAAAAAAAAAGTTGTTTTCAGTGTGAGCTATTTTGTGCAATGAAAATTTTATTCCATCCTCTTATATGAAACCTAAGTCAATAATTGTGTTACCTCTAATGTCAGAACCATTTCAGGGTATTTGAAAATTAAGTTCCTGAATTTATTTACAGACTGTACAATATTCTCTAAATCTGATTCTCCTAAACAGGCAATTTTGACACAAATTCATGATTTTCAATGCAATTAATTGAAAAACTTGAGCTGAAATATGTTTTCAAATTTTAAAAGTAAAAATGAGTTATAAACAGTAATTAAATTTACAGGGAAGAATTTACAGGTAAGTACTGGCCACTGCAAATCATCTGACAGAGGCAGAAGTTTTGCTCTGCAAAATGATTGCTTTCAGCCAACAGTTGTTTGGCTCTGCCAGATACAAAGAACTGCAAAGGAACAGGTGGCAAAATATAGAGAACTGGGAAGCCTTCTGAAGGAAATTTTTTTGTGGGTTAAATTAACAATGACCAGAGTGTTTATTTGGCTTGTCTTAGATTTTTTTTTTTACTGTTATTCTTCACCAAATCTCTATTTTATGGTCTCTCTTGTTCTAAATTTTTTTCGTGAAGGTATGTGAGCACGATTTATTTTGGTTGAATGATGCAATGATAGGAAGGTTTTAGGTATTCTAGTCAAATTTTAAAAATGTCATAATTCATTCACACAAGACTGTATTGCAACTGATAAAGGCAAGCGGAATCTTTTATTTTATGATTTTCCTTTTATAATTGACTTCTAGATCAATCACCAGAAATCAGAGCTACTTTGTTGTTTCTGTCTCTGGATATCAGTGAGACAAGATTTTCAGCTACGCCACCTCCTACAGATCCTACAAACCAATTCTTGAATGTAGAGTTTATTTATTAATGATCACTGGGCTGACCACAAGGCCAGGACCCTGGAGTGCACTGTTTTGTACAGGTACATTTTAAAGCAGATGTGGAGATTTAGAACTCTACTGAACATCTCAGTATTTTAATATTCTAACAACTTAGGAGTTTTTTTAAATTCTATTAATATGGCTTTACAAAACTTTGACTGTCCTAAATGGATAAAAGTAATACTTACGCATAGTAGTAGAACCTGTGTTTGCGTAAATGCACTTATTTGTTTCAGAACTAGATTTTATCCTGAACTGTCTAACACCTCTCTCTACTCAATCCTTCAATGATTCATGAAAAGGTTCTGTAAAAGTGAAGAATCTCTTATGAAATATTGAACTAATCTGTAGCCCTGGAGATTTAGTTTGTTTGTTTCACTGTCTTATGGGGAACACATAAAATAATTCCAAAACCTAGCTGTTCTTAAAACTTTGAATTGGCATTTTGACTTTATTTATCATTATATATATATATATATTCCACCTTTATTTTTATTATTCAATAGATGATGAGATTTTGCTTATTTTTCATTTAACACTATTTAAGTCTTCTAACTTAAATTACTTTATCTGCCTTTTATTACTGTGTGTATATTACTGTGTATTTAATGCTCTTTGGTAGACTCAATGCCTGACTATTTTTCTTAAGATGGTTGAATAATACATTTTAAAAACATGTTCCCAGTTGCACATAGGTGAAACTGATGAATGTTAGCACTCCATTCTGTGATACAAAAATAGAAGCACCACAAAAAAAGTTTGGTAATTGACAATCTTTCCTAGCAGTGGAATGCCTCATACTGTCGTCACATTCTGAAAGTATCTTTGTGAATAAAAAGGCAACATGTTTACTGGAATATAAAACAATGAATAAAATAAAACTAATAAGTTTTTTGTTTCCTTATGCAAAGTACTTATGCTTCATTTCCATGGCAACTATTCAGAATTTTTAAAAGGAACACTGAAAACAAAATACGTCAAGTGAGGTACTGAAGAACATTACTGTTCATTTACAGACAACCTCAAATTACAACTATTCAGCATCTTTCTCCTTCAGATGAGAGGCAAGCCTTAAGCAGATATTTCCCTGGTACTGCATTGCTGAAATATATGTGACATTAAACTTCTAGCAGCCAAACCATTTGAGTCTTTTCAGCCACACAAATGACTGGCTCAAGCAATTTCTTACTGTTAAATGAAATTGCAAATCTGTTATTGATGAATATGTCTCTTCAAAGATATTTCCCTTTTAAGTTGTTAAGCATAAAGACAAAACTAACCAAAACAAATAACTTTTCCCATTAATCTGTTAATTATGCCACGTTATCTGAAGTGTATCTAAATTGAAAACTCCAAAATTGCAAACCACTTTTTTCATCTTATATCATCTTTGATATTGTTTATTGAGTAATTAAGAATTTTTCCTGGCATCTATGACCAAAATGAAAATGAAACAGAAAAACAAACAAATAGTTACATCCAATTTTTCTTAGTATATGACTGATTTGCAGTCTGTGAAACTCATAGAAAATTTCTTCTTTAATAAAGACTTTGACAATGTTCTACCACAGAATTCTTCTAGAAAAACTGGCTGCTCATGGCTTAGATGAGAGCACTGTTCCCTTGATAAAAACTGGCTTGATATCCAGGCCCGCAGAAGAGTGGTGAGTGGAATTAAATCCATTTGGCAACTGGTCACAAGTGGTGTTTCCCAGGGCTCACTACTGGGGCCACTCCTGCTCGATATCTTTATAAATTATCTGGGTGGGAGGATTGAGAGCACTCTCAGTAAGTTTGCAGACAAGACTAAGTTGAAAGGGAGTTTTGGTCTTCTTGAGGGTAGGAAGGACCTGCAGAAGGATCTGGAGAGGTTGGATCAATGGGCTGAGGCTAATTGTATGAGGTTCCACAAGAAGTGATGAGTCCTGCACTTGGGTCACAACAACCACATGCAATACCACAGGCTGGGGGAAGAACCTGGTTGACAATTGGCTGAACATGAGACATCATGTGCCCAGGTGGCCAAGAAAGCCAAAGGCATTCTAGCTTGTGTCAGTAATAGTGTGGCCAGCAGGACCAGGGCAGTGATTGTCCTCCTGGAAGTCTGGTGAGTCCATACCTCAAGCCCTGTGTGTTCAATTTTTGGGGCACCCTGTTATGGCTTGCCCCAGAAGGCAGCTATGTAGGCATTTTGATTATAATTATCTACAATAATATAGCAATGTGGAAGAACAAAAATATTGCTTAAGAAAATATATAAGGGAGAGAGAAAGAAAAAGAAAGAAGGAAAGGAAGAAAGGAAGAAAGGAAGAAAGGAAGAAAGGAAGAAAGGAAGAAAGGAAGAAAAGAGGAAAGGAGGAAAGGAGGAAAGGAGGAAAGGAGGAAAGGGGGACAGGAGGAAAGGAGGAAATCAAGTCCCTGCTTCAGCCAGGGCTGGCAGATTCTCGCTTCATGTACCACCAGCACGACCCAGGCAACCTAGCCAGTTACCCAGCCATTATGTACCTATCTCTTCTCTCTTCCACACTGAAAAGACATAGTCTTCTNAGCCCATGAAACCCAAAGTTCAACGGGTTAATATATGTTCCAACTGGGGAGGGGGGGAGGGGAACACCTAGGTACCTCCCCTGGAGTGGAGAGCTTTCAGTTCTCTGGTGGAAGGTCTCAGAAATGA
>VXAC01000170.1:0-21940 GCA_013399225.1 Rhipidura dahli | reverse complement strand
TATATGCTAAGTGCTTTAAACACAAAGCCTGCAGCAGAGTCCTTAAACACAGTTCTTACTGCAGCAGCGTTACCTTTTCACAGAATTTCTTTACTGTAGACAAAGCATAGCTAGAACTATACTGTTACCATTTTTTAAGATAGTGTTCACATAAACAATAAGAGCTGATAGAAATTGTATATGCAAATCTGTGTAATACCTATGTAACACTAGTGTAAGACCTACGACTGTTAGAATTAGACCAGGATAGGTTAAGAAAAGAAAAACTAGAATCGTGTGTTAATCTTATTGGTCAATTAAAAAATATAAACCACAATTCTGTAAGAAAAAATAATTAATTGAAATTAGAATTAGAAAAAGAAGCTGTTTTCTGCCTGCTGTTTGCCTGCTGCTGCTGTTGCTGCTTGGCCTTATCATGTATCCCCTTCGAACTCTGCCTTTGGAAAACTATGACACTATGAAATAAATAGCTTTAACAGAACAGCAGCCTCCTCTGCTCTTTCACCCTGGTCTGAAAGGAAGGGTATTCCACCAAAAACTCAACACCTTATCAGTTTATTATTATCACCACTTTCTCTTGTCTTAGATTATTTGGCATTCCTTCCTACTCTGTGGGACTCCCTGATAGAATCTACTAAGTACAAACAGCTACAGCTACAATGTTAATTGGTATTTATGCTGCAAATATTGCATAACTACATAGTCATTTGCAACTTTCCTTACATCAGTCATTAATTATATTTAACACTGTCAAGTTACTACATCAAATTCAGAGTGTTCAGGTCTCCTGATGAAAAAGCAACCCAGAAAACTGAAATAGTCCTACCTATGCCTTGACATTATTCCAACTGGATATGATCATTGTAGGATTCCTGTCTTGGTTTGAAAGACAGGTGTCAGTCAAGGAAGGCAGGAGCGTCCCCTGAAATGGAAAATGCAGCCCCCTTCGCTCCGAATTATTATAAATTTGAAATGAAGGGGCTTTCAGGCAAANGGGTGTGCGAGGCTGCAGCGTAGCAGAGGCTCCGAGCAGCAGCAGGGGCAGGGCGGCCGCAGCCCGGCTCCCAGCAGGGCAGGGAAAGCAGGCTTGGGAATCCCGGGGCTCCTCCCGCAGAAGGAAGACAGCCGAAAAACAGAAGCTCAGTGCTGAGGAGTTCTTTCCACCACCGTGGCAGCTCCCTCTCCGTGCTAACGCCGAGTGCCTCGCCCGCCGAGCTGTGCCCCAACCCCCCAGGTGCCAGGGACCAGCCCCTCGGTCCCCTCCCTCCGTGGCCTCTGCTTTGTTTTCTTAAGCACCCAGCAATTTGTTTCCCCAGCAACATACATGGGAAAAAATTCCTCCAGGGAAAAGAGAACAGAAAAGAAAAACTTTCAAACCCCAACAATTCCATATTCCCTTACTTGTAAAAGTTAGTACCAGCAACTGATTTATCCTGTTACCTTCACCTCCCATGCAGCTGGAGTCTGCCTGTAGTGTGAGTACCTCAGCCAGCTTCAAACAACCTCAGACTCACAACAGAAGCACGAATTTCAGTCTGGGCTGCACGAGCTTTCCAGGTGTCCCGCGTGTATGCGGCTTACTTGGGCTTACACCCATCCAACTGCACTTACCTGTGGCTGCACCCTCATTGCCTCCCACCTGCTGTTGTTACGTAGGAAAGCTAAATGAACAGTGCAAGTGCCAGGTTCACTGTGATGTAATGGCAGTCCAAGACTTCAGATTTGACAAGCCCTTTATCCTGCCCAAAGTCCTTTGTATGAAAAGCCCTTTCATCATCAACATGATTCTCCTTACTTTAATTATGTTTGGATTTTTATGGAATTGAACTTTACATATTGTTTCAGTGGTAGAAAGGAGAACAATTGGTTTTCAGGCCCAGCCCCTGCCACGGATAACAGGGAAGCATATTACTTCTTCAGCTCCTTGCATACAATATACTTGGCTACCAGGATGTTCTTGACAGGATTATCTAATTACATCCCTAATTGTGTCTTTGGGATATCTTTTAAAGATGTGTCTACAAGCTGCAGCAGTTGAGGATGGCAGTATTGCATCTCCCCTACCTGCTTGCTCTGTATTTGTCTCTACTATAAAAACACACAAGTACACCCCCTCACCCAGTCACGCTGTGCCTGCTACCATCACTTTGGGGATAATGAGAATACTACATCCCCAGGGATATAGGAAAGGCAAAACTTTGTTAGGACTAGGCAGAACCTGTTTTCTGTTGTTGCTTCTGACTCTACTGCATTTCTGAATTAGGGAAATGTATTCAGGGAGTCTTTCCTACATTTTTTCAGGCCTGTAGTGAATTTGTACAGTCCCACCAGAGACTCACATGCCATTGTCAATAATCAGGAGACACAGCTTAACACGTCAGAGAGCTCACTGCAGCACATGGAACCACTCTGGCTGTTGGCCACAGTTCTGAAAGAATAATAATGGAAAAAAATGTGCTTGCTACAGGACTGTAGACCATCAAAATGCTATTGATTCCAGCCCATCTTGTTCTCATTACAATCTGCTCTGCTACTAGCATCAGAAGTTTTGACAATATCCATTGTTAATAGTGGGGTAAATACATCTTTAGGTGGCATAAATCAGCAACACTTGCTATTCCAATTTATGGCAGCTGAGACTATAGACCACTCTCGTAAGTGTTATGTGCAAGAAATAGTATACAGGGTCAGTATGGAAAGCTTCAGTGTGGCTGAGACTTGCAGAGTATTTGTTTAACTAATCAGCTACACTGTGCAATCAGTGTCTATTTTTCCTCTCATAAATAGGCATGCATATGGGAAAAAAAATGATTGTTAAATACTCATACAGCAGATTTTAACAACTGCAGATTTGAGACAAAAAAAACCCCAAGTACAAATAAAGCTCCCCAGCTGCGTATTATTTTTTTCTCTTGCAGCTGAATAAATAATTGCCTTTGGCTCATTGAATAAATATAAAACTCCTCAGAAATGGCTACTCAACAAAGGGCCAAAGAAGCCTGGCACTTTCAGAAGGAATTCCTCAAGAAACAGCATGTGCAGGAGGCAACGAATTAAATATTTCTCTCAGATCTTCTATATGTGAGAGACAACTAAAAATCTAGAATAGCAAAGTAAAGAAATAAATATTTAATTAATAAACAGAATGAAGAAACAAGAGCATGGCAGAGAAAATAGCAGATGCTTCACTCTGGAGTCCTAAATAAAAGATAAAAAACCAGCAAGACATTACCCAATCATCTCCACTGTAGTTCAACTTCTAAAACAGGTCTGCATGCTACAGCTTTACTAAGTGCACTGAATAAAATACCACAAATACTTGAGAGAAGGGATTACCATGAGAGAAGGAAGTAAAAAGCAATATGACATTGTTTTTTAACACAGAGAAAAATAAAACCACAGAAAGACACTGCATAGTTTGAAGCTGAGCTGGTGGCAGTGTTGGTGCCCACTTTACCATCAAACCACAGGGCCTACTATTTCTAGTTCCAGTTCCTGTGTTTCTCAGGAACACCAAGCTTTAAACCATTGCCAGACTGGGAGCTGAGCTTATGAATCAAAGAAGGGATATGACTGTATAATCTTTTTCAACCCATATTCTTGTAAGGTGATTTCTATTCATTTAACATCCCTCCATGGTCTTTATTAGCAAACAAAGTGTGAAGTACTTCACATGCTCTACGTGAATTTTTATGAAGGCTGAAAAGAGCAGCATAAGATAGATGTGTCAGCTGGGAGGTCTGGGAGATTGGCTATAAGAATTTTAAGGAGATAATTTAAAGAAAACAATAATCAAGCAAAGCTGAAAGAGTGGAAGAATATTACAAAAAGAAACAAGCTGCTTTTTTCTGCTGAAGGAACTGGGGTGATACGATTCTCTGAGGGTCCTAGTCTGGCTGCACCGATTCTATAAACTTTAGGTATTTCAGCAAGACAGCTCCCAGGAAGCTGCATTTTTAGAGATTAAGACTGGCTCCAGATTAAGTAGCCCTCAAAATCCTTCCAGCTGGAAAATGGTTTGATTGTTTAAAGAGAAAATTATGTAACCGAGAAAAATCTTTTCCTTTCTCCATTTTTTTTCCAGTTAAAACATTTTAACCGTGAAGCTGAGTTTTACAAGGAGTGCAACAGACAGGCCAAAATGAGTAAGTTCTGCTAACATTAAAGCTGTAAAGAGATCAAGCTATCCCCAAAGATCATCTTCTCCATGACAGCAAAATCCAGTGAGCCTTCTCTACATCCATCATTGTAGGATAGCAGAGCATTAGATAATACCTGGCACTCACACAAGGTCTCAGAAGGTTTGTCTTCATGGCAAAGTTCATTTGTGTATAGCTCCATTGCACTCATTAATCGACTCCTGTCCAGGCACTAAGTCCCATAGTTTCCATATTGTGGTGTCAGTAGCTCAAACTGATTAACAGAGAAAATAAACACAGCTTGTCTTAAATAAAGGTAAGGAAGTTGAACAGTATAATTCAGTTCTGTTGGCCTCCCTGGAAAAGGAGGGAAAATGTGAGGTTTTTGTCTTAAAAAAATGAGGCTCTCAGCATGTCCTGCCCTCCAGCCACAGCAAAAGTTAAAATAGACAGGGACAGTGAGAGACGGAAGGAAATCATGGGATCCAGCTGATGCTGCAATATAATTCACACTGCACGTTCAAATCGACTGGCACAGATACTTGAGAATAATAAGGTGGCATTTTGATAAAAAGGAAGAAAGTATGGTCTGTGCTATTCTGAGATTCTGTCAGATCTAAAATCCTGCAGTACTCTAACATGGGTAGGTCAGTGTGCAGCATTTCAGCCAGACATTGCTGCACAGAGTCCAAGAGCCTGTGGTTAGCTTAAAGTGTGCTCTCAGAGAGACTGCTAATGTGAAACCCCCATGCTATGGAATCTGGTGCCAAAATGTTCAGTAATGTCAGTGCAAAACTTATGCTTAAGTCCTGTTTTACTCAAAGTAAAACCATGTACCCTAGCCCTCAACTACCAGCTCTGGGCTATATTCTGTGCACTTGGATCAGTAGGGACAGCATACCAGGGTGAGCACCGAGCAGATCAAAGCCTCATGTTTCCTCATATCCTTGAAAAAAAGACCCCATTGAAAAAGCTGTCTCACTCTGCTCTGCTGAAGATGCGCAAAGGGGGAACAGGGCTCACTCCATTCATTTTCTTGCCTGCATGCAGAAGAAATTGGTAGTTCTCTCATCAGACATCTGTGCGTGTTATTAAACAAGGCCCACAAGCTCCCCTTAGGTGCCTGCAAAATGCTGAAGGGCCATTGTGCTCACATCTGCACTGCCCTGGAATTGTGAAGGTGCCCTTAGAAGAAGCAACTTAATGTCTCTTAATACAGAATTGAAATCATCCCTTTTCACACTCTATTTTCTATGCATCCTCCTCACTTTCCTCTGGTTCATCCATCAATCTTTGTCTCTCTCTGCCTTTTTCTCCTTTCTGGTGCATAAAGACTTTGCTCAAATGGCAAAAACTGTGTTCTTCCAGTCTTGGAATTAAAGTCAATATAAACCAACTCCTTATCTCCAACTTCAGGTTTTTTTATAGCTTCAAGGGTCTTTATACTATTCCAATAGCAAATTTAAATTGACAATTACAGCCACTGATGTGCATGCAAGGAGTTTAAAACACGTTACCACTGCATTAATCCACACTGAGCCTGGAATCCAGGCAGAGTCTGCCAAAGGTGGTACTGCCAATGCATCCAAAAGAGGAGGCCAGGGACACCATGCACATAAGTACTAGCTGCACATGGCCTTTGTTTTCCTGCCCTCCCATTTCCAGAGCTCCAGACTGAACAACCACAGGTTAGAAAAAACACATATAGGATGTAAAGCATGAAAGTACAGCTGCAGAAGTTAAACTTGTCACAATTATGATGTGAAACAGTGCTGCCTTTATACAGAGAAAGGATTTATAGAAAACCAGCAAGTCTTGTCTTTCAACCAAATGCAAGCCTGACTTACAGACAATTCATTTGAAAACAGACAGTGATTATGGCAAAACGAGTCTTCTCCTATAAGGCAGGCAAAACTCCGCTGTTCGGAAATGTAGAACATAAGGCCTTTATTTTGCCTTGTGACATGGAAATTAATAAGAGTAGATGAGGATTGCTGAATGCAGATTCCTCAAAGGGGAAGAATCGCTTATCTCCAGGAATATGTTCCACTCAGCATCCTCTGGCAACAGAGATCTTTGGAGCAATGCCAGGTGAATCAGGGGAATAGCAATGAAGGGAAAGCCTTTCAGGGAACAGCTCTAGTTGGCCAGCAGTGATCACTGCCCCAAGGTTTGCTGAAGGCCTGAGGACAGACAAATTGGTGCTCTTGGTCCTGTCTCACTCTCATTCCAGCTACAAGAAACCACAGAAACAAGTGCATGGCAGTAATTCCAGGGCTGTCCTTTCTAAAACACTTCTAGAGTTTTGACTCAAAAGAAAGGTAACAAAAATGTGTGGTGCTCCAGGAGCATGACCGTCTCTGATGGCAGGTAGTTGCAGTGGCACCTGATCAAAGGCCACACACACACACACAGGCACACACGGTCTGGCAATCAAACAAAGTCACCAGTTGCTCACTTAACCCAGTTAACATGGTGAGGTTGAATTAGCCACATGCTGTCGCTGTAATTCTCATTGTTTTAAAATACATATTGTAATAAAAGTCTAATTAGCACACATCTCCAAATGGAGCTGATGGCATCTAGGATGGTTTTGCATTGGTGACAAGTAATGAAGGATTATACATGTTCACCTGCTACCTCTGGGACACTTTTCTTCTCACCATGTTTTTTTGATTTTGTGGTAGAGATTTTAACACAGGAAAACAAGAAGGAAAGAGCAGGCTGACAAACTGCACGAGATAAAATATATAGATCAGAACCTTGGGAATGCAGTTAAGCAGAGAACATTTACATAGCATGACTATAGAGCTCTGAATCTAATGAGCATGTGCTCAGCAGTGTGGCTGAATGGCCAGTTGGCAGGAACATGCAACCCTTTGCAGGTGGGCACATAGGTCTATATGCGAGCACAACAAGGCACACAGTGAGTGTGAACCCACACATAGACCCCTAGTATTGCAGGCAGTGATCCAATAGCACAGACAGCCCCAAACCCCAGCACACACCTTCAACCAAAGACACATTTGCTGTACCACTGCATCAGATGTCATATCCACACCTGAGGCTCTTCCTAACCCAGCTGCACGAGGCAGTGGTGGGGAGGAGTGTGATTGGGACCACTGAGCATCTCTCAAAAGGTTGTTGTGGATTGAAGGGAACACCAACCTTCTCCCAGCACAGGAAATACTGCCCCATGGGATGCAGAACAGCAGCATGATGAGGGATGCCTAGAATTATGGATATGTTGCTTTTCCTTCCAGTCCTATTCAGTACAAGACACAGCAAGCTCTGAACTACTGAGCTTGTGTGATGACCTGTACAGTTTGCAGCAGCCACTGTATACATTATTAATGGCACTGTCTGTGCCAAGGACTGACCCTGCTCCCAGCCAGGGAGTTCCACTGACTATATACTGTGAATTAGTCCAGATTGTATGAACAAAGAAACAGAATAGTTTGCCAGTAATCAGAAGATGGAGTAACTTACTGAAACATGAGCATGTAGTACCCTCATCCTGCACAGCACATGAATAAATGGTGGAGCACTTGCCAACATAGCCATCTCCATCTCATCCTGGCACGTGACTTATTATCCTGAAGGCAAACAGCAGAAGCACAGGGTATGAAAGGGAGTGTAGTCCCTTCCCAAACCTACCTGCTATTCCATTGCCACATTTGTCTGAGCCAGCCAGACCTTTGTAAACAGAAGGGAGCCAATTAGTTGCTGATCTGAATGGTTCCATGGAAAGTTATTGCTTAAAAGCTAATAAAAATAATTAGAGGGCAGTTTAATTAAAACATCAACTTAAAATGAATGCAGTAGGTACCAAGCCCAGCAGGATGCACTGCTAGCAGATTCCCCTTGGAGGCTGCTAATTAGTGTTTGCAGTGACTGCTAATAATCAATAAAATAATAATATTCCTTTAGGCCTTAGAAATTTTACAAATCAAGTTCCTTTGAGTCCAGTGCATGGCCAGGGCTCAATCCTCACTGCATGCCCAGATAGTTTGAAACAGTATTTCAGGATATTAGAAGACTAGAAAGCTGTTCTAACTCAGACTAAGTTTTTGAACAAGTCCTTGTTTCCTTTCAATCTAACAGTCCCTTGCAGCAGAGAGAACAACAATGGAATTCCCAGGAACCACACCACCCACTGGGCCACATGGCAGGGCTACTGTTTTGTGCTACTCATCTGTTCTCATACCAGGATACTTCCACAAGCAGATCGTTTATGATCAGAAATTGAAAGAAAACCTTATTTTTCTTTACTCTGACACCAGAAGAGTTATAGCCTGGGAAAAGATGTTCTTTGGTGCACATTTGAAGAGTCCTGATGCTCCACTGAAAGAAACCCACGCGGAGCTCAAGCCCACTTCTGATACTGTGCATCAGTCTCCAAAGAGGGATACACCAGCCTTTGTTACCTTCTAAAGTTCTGCAAAGCATTTGCTGTAACACTGCAAAGGATCTGATTCTGATCATTGACACTGGTGGTGATCTGAAGTATCTCTTGTTCTCTCACTCTGCACAGGCAACACACTGAGCGTGACTGGTGCTGGGCAAAAGGGGAAAAGGTGTGAAACACAGGGGTTTTTTAAACATTTAAATATTAAGATTTTACATAAAGGCTAGCTTTGCTGAAATTAGTTAGAATAGATGTAAGAAGCAAAACTCAGCTAGAGTTAATTAAGAAAATTAATGATTAGCCAAGTAGTTAAGTCCAGAATAAACTTTGATTATCTGATGTTTAGTCAGCTGTGTTTATACGGAGAAACGGGCACCACTGATTAACAAGCTTAAAGAAAAGTTTAAAAGGAAAGCTAGACAGTTATTGATTTCCCTATCTGAAACCTATTCAAAAATAATAAAGGGAGGAACTGGGAGTCTTCCAAAGTCATATGTACTGTCAAAAACCAGAGAGGCAAAAAGGTCAAAGTGAGGAAGACAAGCTGTTACTTCATCAGGACAGGACCCCTCCCCAATTAAAAGACCACCAACCCATTTCACGTAGTGAACTACGCATGCTTAATGACTGTTTTGCTAATTTCCATACGAAGCGGGGAATGGGAGGTGTCCACGTTATAAATATGTATTTGTATTTTTAATATGCAGAACTGTCATAGATAAATAGACCCTGTACTGCTTTGTACCTTTGTAGCTGCATATTAGGGAATGATCCCTGTGGCTATCCCAGCGCTGAATTAAAACATACACTTTCTAACCCTGACAAGTTAGAGTCTTTGTCCGTCCTAGTTGGGTATCGATACTAGATCTATGCCGGTATTTTGATAAATCAGGTGAGACAGCTGCAGTATTTGAGGGGGAATGCTGGTGATTCATCCATTTAAACAGCTCATACCAGAAATCTCCAGTAACTACAGAAGGAGATGCTGCATTTCACACAGAAGTTAATTGCCAGGCATTCCAACACAAGACAGGAAGGTCTCTGCAGTAGAAGAGATGATGCTCCCAATAGTATGTGCAGCACCACGAGGAACACAAGTATCTGTTTTCTCAGCTGAAGAGAGCTGAGCTGTGTTATCTAATTCCTGAGCTATAGATTGTAAGTTGCCCAGGAAGAGGGGAATGCATTAATTACTTAAGAATCAATTGATCTGCTGCTACTTCAGGTACATCTATCTAATGACTTTGTAATACAGATGATTCCCAAACAGTAGCTCTTTCTTGTAACACAAGCCATCCCTTGCCCCCACTCTCCACAGAAGAGCAGAATGGGAGCCTGCAGGACAGGCAACTTCTAGGATGTACAGCAATCTTCTACCAGGCACTGCCCTTGTAAGCTTTTCACCTTTGTCTCGGTTTAAGATAAGTTTAGGGGGAAATGCCCTGGAAGGAACATCTCTTCCACAGAAGACAGGTTTCAGCACTCCCTCCCTCACCAATATGAAAGGAATTTCCTTGGATGAAAGTGAAACAAACCATTTATTTAACAAGCACAGTGCCGGCACAGGGCACAGGAAAAATATGAATAATGTCAGATAATAAATCTACTCTCTGCAGAGAAAGCTGGTGGATTTAGAGTTCCCTCTGTAGCTAGCTTGGCCCCTCCAGAGGTCCGAGGCTGGGATGTGGCATCTCTGCAGCCTCCCTGCTGGTCTAAAAGGTCTGATGATCTGGTCCTTGGATCACAGCTAGGTCAAACACTTCCAGAAGAGGAAGAAGAAGTTACCAGAGGATTTCAGTGTGCTGGTATGGGAAAATTTCTTGCCTCAGCTAACAGGCTAGCTAAAAGCAGGAAGGTGCTCCCTCGGCTCTGCAGTGCTGAGAATGTGGAGCTGTGTGTGAGTCCTTGAGCACAAACCACGCTGAAGAATTCACCTGGCTTCTCTCCCCCAACTCCTGGACCCAGCTTGAAGCTATGGGACCCATTTCTGTACATAAAGCAAATGATAGGGAAATACAGTATTATCATAAAATCACCCCAAGACAATCTTGTTCCTACATCCCAGGTTATAACAGTGCAAAGCAGGTGTGAACTGGCACCACTGGGAGTGAGACCGTGTTACCTCACCCTGCTAAAAATAGTGAAAGCAGGTAAAAAACAGTAAAGAAATGGGTCCAGGGGCTGCTCTCCTTGGTGGGATACATTCCAGAGTGTCACCAAATTATGGTGAAGGAAGGTCATCTCTCCATCTCTCTTTTTACTTATACATGGAAAAACATACCTGAAATAAATGAATTAAAAGAGAGTGGAATTTTATCAGCATACAAATAGTATTTATTAGTGGAACAAAGGCAGAAAAGACACAACACTGTGGAGCCTAGCAATCAGCCAGAGGCCTAAGGCTATTCACTTTTCATAAGCCTTAAATACCTTTTTCAAGCTGTTACATATGCAGTAATTTACACTTCACCCAGTCCAGACATTTAGACGCCCCAGGCCACTTTCTGGGTTTCTTCAGGGCCAGGTCGATGTCCTCCCTTTCTCTGGTAATTCATTAGCAGGCATTGCCCTCTGGAGGTGTGAATCTTCGGTGAGATAAGGGGCTTCTTAGAGTAGGCACAGTTTATTTATTCTGTTTCTGGATAATCATCGAAAAAGGACATTTCTTACTTATGAGTTCATTGCTATGTTTTTCAATTTATTGCAACTATTTTGGGGTTACATTTCGCTCTAACCTTCTCTCACTTAACATAAATTCTACTTAGTACACTCTTACTTAACGTAAATTCTACTTGGTACATTATTACATATGACTGTTGTCTTATATACAAAAGTCTACATTTATAATTCACCCGTTTATCACAATACCCACTTCTGGTATGGCCAGAAATAGCAAAATACCTGAGAAGTTCTCTTGAAAACTTATCTTGCACCTGAAAGATGTCAAAAATTGAACCATCAGTTAATTAGAAATGGTGTGAATAGTCTGGAGATCCGAGTCTAGAAATTTAAGGCAGAAGTTTCCATTTTGCTTGGCACTTCTTCTCTAAAGGATATTTAAGTATTTATGTCATTCTGTGAATGTCTGTCTCTGCTCTAAAGGAAATTCAGAGGCAATTTAGTTTTACAGGAGTAGCCTTCTTTTCTAGACACATTTAAAACAACAGGAAGAGCACTCATCAAATTCTTCTTGTTACTCTGTGTAACTGAGGCACAATTATCTACCAGCATACCACTCCTATCTGCAGCTTCTCTCTCAAATGATTAAGTTCTATGTCAGTCATCAAGTCTCTCAGTGTAAGCAGGGTCAAAAGGTAACTCACACTCAAGCAAGATTTGGATGGTACATTTATGAGAATGAATTTACCCCTGATGGTCAAAATCTGCAGGCAATGCTTTCCAGTGGCTCTCTTGCTAATAACAATCTGTCAACACTTATCAAATTTATATCTAATAATCTCATCTGTGTCTTCTTCTTTTTTAGCAAGCCATCAAACTAGATGATATTAAAGAAAACATCTAGTCTTGCACACAGCTCTTTTCAGCAAAGGACATTGAAGCTTTTTAAGCAGAAAATTGTCATTATAGGCATTTACAGACAGGAAAATGAAAGCACAGAGAGATTAAATGACTTGCTAAAGGTGTTGGAGAAGATTACTGGCCAAGTCAGAAACAAATTCAAGTGCCTCAAGTGTTGCTTCAATGCCCTGGGTGACACCAGGTAAAGATCAGCTCATTCACCACTGAATTACAACCATTTCTCAGCTGAAACTGATCACTTCATATCAATGTTACATGGCAATTCAGGACAACTGTGACTTAGATGTTGTCTCTAATCTGTGTTATCTAATTCAACATCCTCTTCCACAGTACAACTGAACAGGACAGTAACATTATTCGACTGCCAGCATAGCCAGTTGCTGGCATTTCTAGTTTACTCCCATCCATCCATCCCTCCATCCATCCATCCATCCATCCATCCATCCATCCATCCATCCATCCATCCGTCAGGGCTCCCAGTCAGGCAGGGACAAATGCAGTGAAGGACAGTGCACTGACAGGACAGTTACACACAGAGCAGCTGAGCCTTCAGTCCAGGGATGTGATGCAGCTGCACCAACTCGGCATGAAGATGGACTGGGATAAAGGCTGGGAATAGCAACAGCTTTGGGCAAAGAGAGAAAACACAGTATTGGTGGCAAGGAATGAATAGAATGGGGTGGCCTTGATCTCTGTGTTCTCTGAAGTAGCCCTGTAGGAGAGCTCCAGGATTAGAGGGTTAATAAAAGTGCCTTGTGCCATGTGGCCACCAGCTGCTGCCTGCATTGATCCAGCTTTGCCCATGGTGACTTGCTGTGCAGGCTCGAGGCGCACATGAAACATCGATTCAACACTGCCCTAGAGGGCAGCACATCAAAATTGTACCCGGTGACAGCCACGACAGCAGCTCTTGCTCAAGAGAAGCAAGGGCTGAAGGGGAAGCAAAGAACTCATCACTGCAAATCTAAACAAATCCAGATTGCATTTGCATTTAATTCCGGTTTAATAAGATAGTTATTGTTTGTTAATTATGTGCCAATTGATTACTGCAGCAACATATACGTTGAAGAGGAATAATTCAGACAAAGATGCATATTCTACTCATCTAAATTGAATCAAGCAGATTGAAAGTGATGAAGTGTCGTGGAGCATTCATCTCCAGTTTGGTACATGCACTTTGGAAAAATTTCTACAGTCTGGAAGACAAGCTGCTCTGCTCCACAGCAACCTGTGAGCAGAAGGAAGTATCACCCATGAAGGATTCGTGTGTAGGATCCTGGAAGCTGATTATGAGCCTGCAGACCCTGAAAGCCACAAAACATTGCTCTTCCAGGAGCTGTACACACAAATACAAACAGTAAACATACAAATAAATGGAAAACCACAAAAAACCTCACTCCCAAAACTGGAAGCTGAAATCACAAGAGCCATTGTTCCCATCTATCTTTCCAGTAAAAAGCAAGTTCTTGTTTCCACTAAACTCCACAGAGAGCTGAAAAATCAGGAGGTGTGGCAAAGATCGCCCCTACCAAAGGTGAAGAAAAGGCAGAGTTCAGAGCTTGTGCCTGTTCTGGGAAGGAGATGTGGGATATGTGGGGATGGGGGAAAATTAAATCCCATTTGATGAATATGAGAAACTAAAGATCCTCTTCATGATGGTCTCTGCACATAAGCAGCTGCAAATCAGAAGACTGCTCCAGCTGGGAAATGTCAATTGTATGGAAATGTCATTTTCATTGCAGAGTTCTCCTGGGGCTACTGGAAACTGCAACTCAACTGCATTAATTTCCACCCCTCTTTCCCTATCTCACTTTCTCTTGTATTTCTCAATCCTTTAACCTTTATAAAAAATTTAAAAACAACCATCTTTTCTGCATTCAGTAAAAATGTGTATCTATAACTATGCAGAAAGGTTAAGGATTTCAATTAGAAAGGTCACTCCAGGATGATTGTGCAGCTGGATTGACATGCTTCCTGCCATCTGGAAAGTTAAAGATAGCACTGAGTAGCTCCATGTGCCAGGGCTGACATCTCCAGCTTTTTCAGTCCCAACAAAAATACTCTGTCAGACCTTACTCTTCAAATAGTGTAAAGGTTCACGGATCTCAGGAGGCTTTCAACAGAGGAAACTGTAATCTGAGTTCAAAATGAAGACCAGATCGAGAGGGAAACAAGATGTATACAGTCAGGCAATTCCCAGTGGGGGCCACTACACACTCAGAGGTGAGTGTCTCCAAATTAAGGACACTGATCCTCTTGACGTCTTCAAAGCACCCTCAGCATGAGACAGAGCTCACTGGTAGGCTTATCTAACACTGCTGTCTAAGCTCCCACTTCCTGCATTCCTCAATTCTTTCCTCTACCCTAAACTATACCTTGTTTCATAGAAAAATAGATGAATGTATTCCCTGCTGTTGAAACGAGGGAGAAAAAACAAGGTGCACAGGAGTGACAAGCATATGGCAGGCCAGGAGAGATGGATTAGGTAAATTACAATTGATTTTCCACTGTTAATGAACCATGAAGTACTTGTGATTGCATCTTGAAGAGATTTAGAATTATTCATTGAATCTCAGAAGACAATTAAACTTCATTAAACACAGACATGACAAGCTTGCATAGTAAAGAATAAACCCCAGAGCAGGTTCCTTATCAGAGAAAGAGATACCCTGTGGGAGATGATAAGGAGAACCAGTGGAAATAAAAGAAGGATTCTTCACTAAAACCAGTTTTTGCCCAAACGTAACTACTGCCCTCAATGTGGCCTTTTCACCTCTTTTCCCTTGGTTTTTAAAGGTTCTTTGCTTTGTCTTTCACACACCACCTTTGACTGGCAGTGAATGCCTTATGTAATACACTTACCTATTCTGCAGCAGTTACTGTATGAAAATGTTAAGAATGTTTTAGAGCCAGTGGGGACTGGTCTTGTTGCATGTTTACCAAATTGTCTGTGATCTGCAAAGCACAGACTGAGGAAGGAGCAGGGCAGAAGCAAGGGAGACTGGAGTGGGGAGATGCAGTTCATCACCACATGGATCAGAATTCCCAAATAGCAGCATTTGAGGTATCAAGGGAATGCTTATCTCTTTCGAACAGTATGTTCTTAGCTTGTGACTGTGTGAAAATTAAGCCCATATAGTCCACATTCTAGAGATTTATTAGGACATAATGGGACATTTACTACAGGCTATATGGTATGTTCAATACTGGTATAAATTATGCCTTAGCTGGATACAAAACATTTGACACCAGATAATCAGAATCTAAGAGTGTTTCATTAAAATAAGTTACTGTTGGGGTTTAGGAGTTTTCCCCCTTCTGTTCTCTTTTTTCTCTTGAGGAATTTTTTACCATATGTGTTGCTAGGGAAACAAATTGCTGGGTGCTTAAAAAAAACCAAAGGAGCTGGCCACAGAGGGAGAGGTCCAAGGGGCTACTGTCTTTTCACCTGGGGAGTCAGGTACACCTCGGGCGGGCTGGTGCTCTCGGCGTCGGACAGGGAGAGAGCTGCCATGGTGGTGGAAGGAACTCCTCAGCACTGCAGGCTTCTGCTTTTTCGGCTGCCCTCTTTCTATGGTGAGTGGCGCTTGCTCACTGAGGTGCCTGTTGCACCGGGACCCTACCACTCCACCTTACTAAAAGAGGGACCTGTTCATCTGCTCGGGTGCCTCGCGGAGAAACCCCGGATTCCTAAGCCCGCCTTTCCCTGCCCTGCTGGGAGCCGGGCCGCGGCAGCCCCGCCCCTTTCGTTGTTTTGAGCCTTCGCTGCACTGTAGCCCTGCACACCTTGCTGCCGAGTTCTCCTGGGGCTCCTGCTGCAGCTCCGGAGTTTGAGACATCTCATCTGCCACCCGGAATTGGTGCTCGTCCCTGCTGTTCCAGCCTGCTGCTCCCGAGGCTCCTGCCGGGCACCGGGATCGGCTGCCCAGGGGGTTTGTGAGGCCTTTGTTCCGTCCCTGCCCGGGACCCCGAGCCGCCATTGCCGCGTGAGGGCCGAGCTCGCTGCGGAGCGCCCCCTGCCGGCGCGGGGGAACCATCGCCCCCGCACTGCGCGCAGGGAGCCGCCAGCGCCCCTGCCGGCCGCGAGCGGAACAGCACCGAAGGGGAAAGGGCCTGGCAGCCAAGGAGGCTGCACTGGGGGGGTGGCTCTGTTTGCTGTTACTGCCATAGTTATTGTTATTTGTTTGTGTTGTTCTACATATATATATGTAAGTAAAACACTGTTATTCCTATTCATCATGTCTTTGCCTGAAAGCCCTTTAATTTCAAAATTATAATAATTCGGAGGGAAGGGGGTTGTGTTTTCCAGTTCAGGGGAGGCTCCTGCCTTCCTTGACAGACACTTGTCTCTCAAACCAAGACAGTTACTCATCAAAGAAGAAACTCACTGGAAAAAGAAAAAGCGAACAATAATGTGCACTACTGAGGAGCAAAGGAATCTTGGCCAGCTAGTGGTGGTAACCAAAGCCATTAACCCATCATAGCAATTGTGCAAAATTTGATTACTTTGCTATTGGGAGCTGTCAGTGATTACAGTGCCCCAAATCAAGTAAACATCTGCATCCATTAATACAGTCAAAGAAACCACACTGGAATGTTCTCTTTTCTGCTCATACAAGGTAAGCTGAAAGTCTCCCCTGTCTTGTCCTAAGATGATCTCACTGCCTTTTCCATTTACACTGAATTTCCTGAAACACGGAGAATGAAGAGTTTTCAGTCCTGAGGCAATCTGATTTAATTAAGAATTGCAGATGTTGACATGAAGTTAAAAGATGCTTCTCCCAGTGGGCTGACACAACTTTGCTGAGCACACATGCTCTGTGATCACACCATACAGGAGAAGAGACAATGCACTTTGCACTGTGTTTCTGGTATGAACACCTTTTTCCCCACATTTGACACCCAGGGGGATGATAGCCCTACAGCTACACTTCTCACATCTTTCCTTCATTTTTTATTTTTGCCTGACATAACACCTTTTTCCTTTGCCTAAGATAGATTCTGGAACTACAGCTCTTGCCCAGCACAGTGTAACTCAAATAAAAATCTTGCAGCTACCCTCTCACAATGGTAACATTGCAAGACATGCACAGTATACACAGACAAGCAAAATAATTGGTATAGACAAACCAAAGAATACATTGCAGTGCATATGGCTATGGCCACCATCACCTGTGGACGGACACTGAGGTATAGCACATTCCCATGCTTTAGGGTGAGTTCCCACAGACCCTTGTGTTTATAATTTACATGGTTGATACTGATTGCTTCATGTATTCCCCACCCAATTTTATGTATATGATTATGCATATGTATTTTCCCTGACTGACTATGTATTAAGTCTAGAAAGTTCTCCTTAGTTCAGCACCCTATTGGCTCATTGTTATGACTCCCTCCTCCAAGTTATTCCTATTGGATAATTCCCTGTTAACTCCTCCCATTTTATGCTATCCAACTGGTTGTTTCCCTTCTCTCCACCCCCTAGTCCACTGAGTATAAAAACCTAGGACCTGCTGGACCCTTCCCTCAAACTTTGTCCCTGGATCCTTAAGCTTGGAATAAACTTAAGCTTGAAATAAACCTTGCTTGTGGAACCTATACAAGAAGCTCTCCCTCTTCTTTACCTCCACCAACGCTCCTATCATCTTTTCTTGGAGTTTACTCCTAGAGCAGAGGAGCCAGCCTGTGCAGATAAAGGGACATCACGCAGCGATCAATATGATTATGTGAAGCCATTTATTATGGGCAAAATATACACTTATATAGCATTTTCAGTTCTGAATACGTGATGATTTGAACATTGTTTGGTCAAAAAGAAGTATAATTGTTGCAGTTGCTCAGGCTGCCTGCAGCGTGGGGGGTTCAGAATGGGTGGATTACCCCGCCCTGGAACCAGTCTCTGAGGATAGCGTGGTTTCAAGNCCCCCGGGGGCAGAGAGAATACACCTGGAATAAAGCTGCAAGAATTCCACTCTCTCATCTCTTTGTCTTTGCTTAATTGCTCGTTAACCCTGCCTGGTCAAACATTCCATGAGTCCCAGCTTCGGTGCTGCCTGTGTAAGCTGGGGGTTGCAGGAACGCATCCCTCCGTGCACGCTCCAAGCCCGAGAGAAACCAACAAGGAAACTGGATCAGAACCAAGCTGAGCTAGCCAACATATTGGATACTTGCTGCTGTTAGCATGCTGCATCTAAACTTCTGATTGGACACTTGCTGTGACTGCCATTCTCCATCTTTCAGCATTTCACATCCTTTTGTTCAGCATAATGTATCAATCCTTTTTGAACTAAATTATTGTTTCAGCAGTTCCTAAACTATACTTCTTTCATATTGCTGAACTAACCTATCATCTCAGTGATTCCTGAACTATATTTCTTTTGTGCTGCAGTCAATACATCCTTATTTCTCATCCTTGGCTTGTTTCTTTTCCTTTCCTCCGTGGTGTTATCAAAGATAGCATATCCTTTATTCAGCTTGATTCAATGCTGGGAAAGCTGGGTTGCGCATCCCAGTGTCCGTTCTCCTGCAAAAATTCCTCAACAAGCCTGCAGCTGCCCAGCTGACGTCTGCAGAAAAGGCGCTGTGCCCCTTTGGGTAATCCCCAGCCAGCATCAAGGATAAACAGGCATGTACATAAGGGGAAAATCATCATCTGAGAGCTGTTACTTATTTTCTCCTTTAGACAGTCTTTGTACAAAAGTCTCTGGCACAAAGAGGATTCAGCTTTATCAGGCCTGATGTCTAATTGGTGCAATTGAACTAGTGAAAAGTCCTTCATCAGGTTAAACATTCTGTGAGCCAATTAAGCTAAACTTATTTAATAAATTAGAAGATCAGTCTTGCTGTATATACCCATAGTACTTGCTCCAATTTAGTTGAATGAATTTAAAATCAGTTCCAGAAAATCTTTGCAAAGCTTGTAAAGGGATTTGCAGTTCTTTCAGAGAAGAGAAAGGCTGAAGGGAGACTCTCTTCACCCAAGACCCTTCCTGTCTTATTTTGCAATGACTCACACATCCCAGCTTTGCAGTGAATGAGCTTTCCAAAGGTAGCATTTACTCTGGCTCTTACAACCATGCAGTAGCACCATGTGTTTTACAGCATTGTCAAACATAATGATTCCTACCCTGGAGAGAAATTGGGTCCCATTTTATATTTCATTACCTAAAAAAGGAGATTTTTTTACTTCCCACAGTCCACAGTTGGCAGCAACAGCCCCATAAATCTTGTCAAATGTTTTTTGTTGTTATATTGTCCAGCAAGATGTTTGTGAGACTGGGGCCTGCATAGAGTAAACAAGTTAATGGCTTCTTGATCCATGTCTCAAAAGGAAGGGCAGCAGGGATAAGGAGTGATGCAAAGTCACTGCAGGCAGAGTCCAGCAGCTGATGGGTGAGCTGAGAGACCACTGGGAGTTTGTTTCCCACATTTCATCCAGAATAACATGTAAGCTGCAAAGTTTCCTGGATCCCAAGAAAGGGGTCTTATTCAAGAAATGTCACCCAGCCCTGGTGCCAGCACGCTCTGCCAGTACTTGTGTTTGCTGCAAGGGCCTGGTTCTCACTGTGAACCATGATGGGGGCAAACCTGCAGTACTCACAGTGTGTACCAGCAGAACTCATGGAAACCAGGAAAAAGAATATTTGGAAGGAAGGGAAAGGTGAGAACATACTTGTGAACATACTTCTATGCATGTGCATAGAAGCAGATTTCACAGCTGAGGGGATAGAATGCACTGGAATGCATGTTGTGAGCATGGAGGAATGCATACAGGGGAGACACAACTCCCTATTCATAGGGAGCAAACTTGGTAAAATTGCTGTGCCTCCTTTCTGGTAGGAGGGTGGGACTGTTAGATGCAACTGAGTTGGATGTGGTTGCAAACAGTGCCTATAGAGTAGATGAACTGGTATGCAGATACAGAGCATGTTTTGGCACATGTGTTTCTAAATTTAAGTGGACAGTGATGGAAGGGAAGATGATTTCTTGCACTATAGGATCATCCAAGATGTGCATTGCATGTCTTTTAGTCGGTGCAGGTGTAGGGGTATACATAGGTTACAGGTTCCCTGAGCCAAGCCTAATTCCTAACAGACTTGTCCTTTTTGGGTGCTGACAGAGCCTCTTCTGAGAAAAAGAGATGTTCAGCTTGATTCCTTTGAGCAGTTAATGAGCCATTTCCCTCCTCTCTGTCTTCCTCCCTGTGCTCCTCCCTGCTCTCCAACAGCACTTTGTGGGTAATGAAGAGATAATGCCATAATGACTCAGTATGTTTTGCTCAGCCCTGTTGTAATGCCTTGGATCAACTAACTGCCCCTGTGAGGGCTCTGTCAATTCAGCTGGTCATGGTCAGTCAATGCATGGTCCCTATCTGCCTCTCTGGGCCCAGGAACCTTCATCCTGCAAAACTGAACAAAACCTTGCAAAGCCAGATGACCCCAGCTTCACCACCCCACACCTTTCCTGCAGCCATGCATCAGGAATGCAGCCCTACAGACACAACACATACCAGTTACTGTGGGTTGGCAGTGATTTCTTACAAGTTGGAAATTCTCCTGAGGCCTCAAGAATAACAGCTAACCCTGTCTGGAAGAATATTGAACAGGAAGAAAGATTGATTGCTAGGGCTGTAATTAAGTGAGAGCCTTGATAGCCTCATAAGCTGCAAGAGCCAAACTGGAGTCATGGAATTAGAGTGGCATGGACTTCCTCCCTGCATCCTGCTACCCTCTCCCATTAAGAACAGCACCTTAGGATTCTGGGCACGCAGCTGCCGTGCTCCAGGCTTTATAGTCTACAAGTAATTTTAAGGGGAAATGGAAGAAATGAGCTTCCCACAGATGAGTGTGATACAAGGCTCAGGGACTGACTACAGTGGGAAGGAGCAGGAATTGGCAAGCTGCCTCCCACCCTGTGCCTCACCTCCCTCTCTGTGCCTCACGTGATTGTAAGGTGTCTCTCCATATTAAGCATAGCACTGCATCAATTTATAGCCTGTGAACAGTGTCTCATATGCAGGGCAAGAGGGCATGGGGAGAGGAGACAGAAGAAGAAGAGAAAAACTATCCATGGGCTTGAATCTAGTGAGATTTACATCCTTCCTCAGACATAAAAATCTCAGAGAGCTCTGGAGATAAACACATTTGCTCAAGAGAGGCAAATGCTGTCTGCCAACCTCCAGCTGCTCAGCCTCCCTGCATGTCAGTTCACCAAGGACAACCCAATTATCAAAGGGGATGCAGCTGTCTCCAACCCACTCCTTTCCCATTTGCACACAGGAGTGATATCTTCATTGGCTATCTCGTTCACAGTATGTGTGGTGTCCTGAGAGGGACAAAGATAGTTTTTTCCTCTTAGTTGAGGCTAATGCTCTGCCTGCCCGTCTTTAATTTTGCAGCACAGCCACACCAGTATGTTCCCACACGATGGAATAGGTCAATAGGTCATCACACCATCCCTCTCCCTCAGGTCCTCCTCCCAGCCCAGCTTGCCACATGTAGTGCTTGTGCTGGGGTGGCTTCTGTGGCAACAGAAAAACAGGCTGCTCATATATGTTGATGCTGACAGAGCTTTAGCAGTAAAATTCTTCAGCTCTGACAGCAGTTGTGAGAACTCTGTCTTTCCCATGCATGCTAAGAAAAACAAAGTTACCAGTGTTTATCAGTATTCATACATGGCACTTGTTTTTTCCATATTGTTATGAATGCAATTAGAAAAACACTTGTGAGTGTATGTGCTAGAAGTTAGGCCAACCCCCTCGGGGGGTGGCTGGCCAGAAGAACCAATTACTTTATTCCATCTAGCTCACTTCGTGAACTAACTGTCCTGGTCTGCAATGTATTCTATCACCATC
>VXAC01000168.1:0-13385 GCA_013399225.1 Rhipidura dahli | reverse complement strand
TAAATAAAATATATAAAGTTTTTTTTTGGCACCAACACCTAACTTCGTTGGTTTTAATCAAGTTTTGGGGTATATTTCAAACCTTTCTGGGTTCAATCCATATCATTCACAGAGACTTAGTTTTCTTTGCTCTTCTGTGTTTAAACCAGTTCCTGACAACATGCAATCAGAAAAGCTAAAATATTATTATTATGCATAAACTGTACTGTTATTCCTCCAACTCTTTTCTTTGTTGTGAGTTCATTGTTTTAATTTTATAAAAGCATCATCATGCTCTTCCTTAATCTTACCTTCACTTGCACACACCACCAGTGTGCATCTCACTAATTAGATTTCTAATTTTTGTGAGATCTTTCTGTCTCTTTCTTTCTCTTTCTGTCTCATTATTTTCAAATGAAATGGCATTAACACTACTCTTAATAAAAATATTTCTCCCAGATGCAGTCTTAGAAAGTCCTACCCCCAATACCTTCATGAGATTTATCTTTGAGCAAAGACATCATGGTGGCAATTTAAGACTCAGAACACTAAGTGTGCTTGAATTCCTTCCAATCCAAGAACAGTTGGCTGAGAATTGATTTTCCATTGCAATGTGGTGTTGGCATGTGTACATTGTATAGAGTGGGCTGCCTGCCAGCCTTACCACTCCCATGCAGGAATAATAACATAATATTATACAGACTTACAAGTTTATTTCTTCGCAAGCTATCACAAAAAGAACAAACTTTTTCTTGACTAGGAGCAGTATTGTTATTTGACTGACTTTCCTTCCAGGGGAAGCTAAATCATTACAAATTCCTGACTCTAAAATAGAACTGTAATTGACTCCATACTGTAAAATGTCTAGTAGAGACCTTTTGCAGTCTGGTCTAGGTTCTCCCCAATGATTTCTAGGGCAGGGATGATGCATTTGATACCTGATCATAAATCCCAGTCTGACATGTCTTGATTTTTATTTTAAGACACAGACTGAAATTCTGTGCTTGATACTAATGACCACGTTTCCCTGACATCATCTTTTAATGGGTTATACACTGAGTAGTTGCTGATGAAAAGAAACAAGTTTCAGAAGTAATTTAAGCAGGAAAAAGTAGGAATTTCATTTAAAGGCAGAGATTTATAACTTCGTTACGAGGCACTCACCTACAACCAAACTTCTCTCTTTGTGCTATTAAAAGTGTTCGATGTACAGTGAATAGGATCAGAAAATCTCCTGGGGCTAAAAGCACACCGATGAGCTTCCTGCATTCATTTCAGCCCGAAACTGCTTCCCAAGATGACAGTACCAGCACAAAAAATGGAGTGGGAAGGATCAGAGAGAAAAAGATGGATTAGTTCTTTTGATGGTGTGCCAGTATAAAGCATTCATAACGCTGCTACCTAAGGGTCATTTTGAAGTTTGTTCTACCCAAAGAGGTTGTGGCTCCACAGAAGCTTTTCATTTCATAATAATTCTCACTGCACTGTTACCTCTTATAATCCCCTTGGTACACGTAGAAGTATTCGGGCATGTATATGAAGGAGCACTTTTGGGGGTAAGGAAGTGAATATGTAACATACTTCATGACTTCTGGAGTACAGTTGAACTTGAGAGGTATAATTCTGACCCCAGTCTGTACAGAAATTTGCTGGATTTTCTGATTGTTTTATTTCTTTATTCTAAGCTTTCCTTTCAATGCAATACTGAAGAGCAGATCTAAAAAACTAAAAATCAAAAGAGAGAGGGTGAGAGGATGAGAGCACAGAAAACTATGCATTTTGAGTATCAAAGTCCAAACCTGTAATTCTGAGAACTCCCATTCAGTCCCCATCTAATCTTGGACATGGTGTGAAGGAATTCTGTATGTCTTCTGAACTTTTGAATTCACAGAATCATAGAATGGTTTTGGATTAGAAAGGACCTTTAAAAGCATCTAGTTCCATGATCAGGAACACATCCCACTAGACCAAGGTGCTCAAAGCTCCATCCAACCTGACCTTGAACACTGCCAGGAATCAGCCATCCACAACTTCTCTGGGCAACATGTGCCAAGGTCTTACCATCCTCACAGAGAATTTTTCCTAACATCTAACCTAAATCTAGTCTTTCACTTTGAACCCACTGCTCCCTATCCTTCACTACAGCTCCTGATGAAGAATCCCTTTCCAGCTTCCCTGTAGCCCCTTCACATACTGGAAGGTTGCTATGAGGAGGTCTCCACGCAACCTTCTCTTCTCCAGGCTGAACAGTCTCAACTTTCTCAGCCTGTCTTCATAGGGGAGGAATTGCAGTCCTCTTACCAACCTCCTGACTTCCTCTGGACTTGCTCCAACAGTTCCATGTCCTTATGTTGCGGGGCTCAGAGCTGGATGTAGCTCTGCAGGTGGGGTCTCACCAGAGCAGAGCAGAGGGGCAGAATGCCCTCTGTCCCCTGCTGCCCACACTGCTTTGGTTGCAGCTCAGGATACATTTGGATTTCTGGGCTGCAAGTGCTCATTGACGGCTCATATGGAGTTTTTCACAAACAAATTCAGCTTTTCCTGACTACCTAGCATTGTATCCGTGCTCAGCCCAGAACTGCCAACTATGATAACCAACAAATCTAAAAATGCAACCTTCCAGTGAGGATCGAGAACATACTCTATCTAAATTGCTCAAGGATTTGCAGACTTCCTCAGGCCATAACAGGACTCTGTTAATAAAAAAGAAAAAATGCACTTTGGTATCACTCTCAAGACTCCATTCCATTTTGCTTGAGTGGTCTTGGAAAGTCATTCTATGAACTGCAGCAGGTACAATACCAAGCAGAGAAACTGAAGCCCACTCCTCTTCCCAGCTGAGCTCCCTGATCATTTAAATGCCCTAACCACTGGCCACTGATACAGCCACAGCTTTTCTTTCCTTTCTTTTGATCCCATGTTTTCCTGAGAATGATCAAAGACTAACTTTACATTATTCTTTCCCAGAGTTACAGAACTACCTCAGAAGGAAGAAAGTGAGTTCATGTCCTGACCTCCTATGTAAATGCACTAAAAAAAAATTAATAACTACATGAAGAGAGGACCTTGAGGATTGGTTTTAAAAGAAGAAATTAAGTCCTTTACATATCTTAAAAGAAAGGAACTGATCTTCACCAGCTCAAAAGAAATAAAAAGAATTTAAGATATATATATGGTTAGGAATACTTTATTACATCCATGGCAGTACCATGCACCTTCAGTGTAATTTGAACCATTTTAGGTGATACATTGCACAGGGTTCATGCTATCCTGGATTTCATTTTGACGAGACAAACTTTCTCCATATCCACTTGCAGGGGGAAATAAATTTAGAATTCACAATGGATGTTGAGGGGTGATATTCATACTGGCTAACACAGCACCTAAACTGAAATTTCTGTGCCCATAATGACTTGTGTGTTGTAGGTGGCAAGCAAAGCTGAGCTATCCTAAATTCACTCTTTCTTGCCATTTCTTGCATACACTTTCCAAGTCACCAAAGGCACAAATTTCAAGCTGCAGAGAGTAGTATCCTCTCTTAGCTTTGGGTTAAATCAGCTAAGCTGAATAAAGCCTAAAGACTTAGAAATATACATGAATGTACATAGTATTTTTTGTGGGCACCTGGAAATGGACATGGAACTAAGTTTAAAATGAGCTATCTGTAGAAGTCATAACCCTTCAGTATGGGTTTACAAAATTAATCACTATTTTTTTTTTATTTCAATAATTTTAGTTTACAGAACCAAAGAATTATTTAGGTTGGAAGAGACCTCTGAGATTATCGAGTCCAACCTTTGACTGATCACCACCATGTCAACTAGACCATGACATCAAGTGCCACGTCCAGTCATTTCTTGAACATCTCCAGGGATGGTGACTCCACCTCCTTCCTGGGCAGCCCGTTCCAATGCTTAGCAACCCTTTATGTGGAAAACTTCTTCCTCATGTCTAACATGAACCTGCCCTGATGCAGCTTGAAGCCCTCTGCTCTTGTCCTGTTGCCAGCTGCCTTGGAGAAATGGTCACCTCCCTCACACCTGACTACACCCTCTTTTCAGCAACTTGTAGAGAGTGATAAGGTCAACCCTGAGCCTCCACTTCTCCAGGCTAAACACCCCCAGTTTAAACTACTTTAAGTTGTTGTTTATTTTCAAAGATACTTCAAAACTTTCCATAAAAAAAAACCTACTGAAAATAGCATCAAGGTAAAAAGAACTTTTTTTTTTTAAGTAGTTTGCACACAAATAATATATTGTGTCCTATTTTGACTTCAACAGCACAATGCTGAATAACATCCTCAGAGCTGTGCTAGTATAATTTGAAGATACTGCTGCAGGAAGATATTAAAGTAGTATTTAAATGGAAGTTTTTAAATACAAACAGTCTTGCCTGGATTCTTTTGCATTTGAGACAGGAAAACAAATCAATGTTGCTGAATGGAAAAGGATGAGATCAATAGGGGGACAAAATACATTTTCAATGCACTAAAAATCTGAAAAGTTAGAAGTTTTAAAACTCTGAACAATTACCTGGCTGCATCCTTTTAAATCAAAGTTTGTGACATTTATAGAATGCTAGATGTCAGATAACACCATGCATCTGAGAGCTTAGCATTGCAGTTTTCTGATAATGTACTTCTGAAGGCCTAGACCTCAAAAAGACCTTTGTAATCATCAGCCATGATTTATGGAAGCAGTAATTGCACTTCTCCCTATATTTCATGTCATTAAAAAGAAAGATTGGTCTGTCAGTTTAAATTCTCTTTCTTCAGGTAGTGCTAAAAAGAACAGTAAAAGCTATAGATGAACCACACTTCAGCCAAGTGATTTTCCAAAGCGTAGCTACACAGGTGCTGAACAAAAGCCTGAGTTATCATGAGTGATATTCAGAGTTCATTTTCTTAGTTTTCTGTGCAAGCTTCTGAAAGGTATATCCAGCAATGCTGCTGGAGCTGGGAGGAGGAAAGTATACCAAAGCTCTAGAAAGGCTTAAAAACTGGAGTTTGGTTATTGGCATATAGCCTTAGTTTCTGTCTTTGTACAGATACAGACCCCAAATAAAATGAGTCATAGAATACCAAGTTGAAAGGAACAGCAAAGATCATCTGGTCTAACCTTTCTTGGCAAATGAATGGAACTGGTCTGGTAGAGAAATAACTTTTCTTCTTTGTAAAGAGAGACATAAATCACAGTTTCAGGATCTGCTTTCAAGTCTGTTTTGGGTGCATACACATATAATTTTGTTTTCCTCTCAGTAAGGGTAGTCACAGCACTAAAATTGCAAAGCTCACAAGAGCTTAAGAGAAAATAGATGTGGTAACATTTACAGCAGAAATTCCCTCCCTGGTTTGCTAACACCAGATAGTCCTTTTCCAAGCATCCCTATAAGTCTGTGGAAAGTACCTTTCTATAACTGATAAAATTTAGGATGCCACTGAAGTCCTGCTCTCTTCATGCTTGTCTCCTGGCTACTCCAAAAATAAACCCTGTCTTGGCCACAACCAGGAAATCTCCTATAAAAGTGATGCCATTTTACTGACCAATGTAGATCATTATACACTGACTCTTGAGGAGTTTTCTACTTTCTAACACACAGCTACACTTAATTTCTCTCCCGAGTTATCCCTCTGAGTTCATGTTAGCAAATTGTAGCTATCATTCTCACTCAAACATCTTGGTTATCTATGTAATCATTAGGTTGGTGAGGCAGGTGTTTCACTGGTACTATTAACCTTAGCCATTAATTTTTCATTTCTTTTTGAGCCTTTATTAATTCTATGTCTTTATTGCTATTTCTCGTAGTCATAAAAAGTTTAACAACTGCCAACGGATTTCAAATAAGAACAGGTTTTTTGCTAAAGCATGTTGTAGATTTGTGAATGGAAGTAGGTATAATATTTTTGAACCTGTGGACAAGAACTACACCAACAGTGTGTTAAAATAAACCCAAAGTCATCCATTTGTTTGTATAATGCTGTGTCTGCAGAGCCATTCAAATTTTGCAGGACATATATTCAAAACTTTCCAATATAAAGGGAAGAAAGAAAAAAGGCAGACTGTCTGGACTGTACTGAGAGGCTGTTCTTATTGGGTTTTGACGGGAGAGAGCTGTCGCTTTAGAAATGTGGAAGAGAGACACCTGATATTACAGACATCATTGAGCAATATACAATTCATTGACTCAGCAAAGGTTCTTGAAGTTCCTCACTAGCCACAGTCTGAAGGAGCACTTCATTCTTCCTTCTTACTTTCTCTTATTTCCTATTTAATCTCTATGTCACCCAGAGCATTTTTTACATAGAAAACTATTTCTTGTTTCCATGAAAGTTTTTTGACTAGGCCAGCAGAGAAGGGCGACCTAGTTACAGTTTGGTAAGTCCCATTGCAAACCTTGCTACCAAGAGCTTTGTGGACATTATCTGTTTGGAAACACCTGCTGAAGAGCTCACGCAACTGACCAGACAGAGAGGTGCAACACTTGCTTAAATGGCAGAGCTGTGTATTCACATTCACAATCATTTAGATTTGATGGCAACAGTAGGATTATCACCTTAAGATAATAAGAGAACTTCTGCCAAGTAAGACTTCAGCAGTTCACAGAACAATTAAAAACCTGAGGTAGAACTTTGGAGCATGTAAGAGAGGACAGTTTTTATTTTAAATGGTTTTAAATTGCATTAATGTGGTTTTATACATTATTCAGTTACTGCTTAAAGAGTAATACAGTCTCAAACCTCCAGCTCCAGCAGATTTGGGCTTTTTCCATTAATTGGTGGTAGAAAGAATCCTAAATACCTTTAAAACCATATGGTTAAAAATATTGTTTCAAAATCTAATTAAAAATTCTTGCTTTCATTCATTCAGCATATTCAGGTGCATAACTCACCTTTCTACCAAATCTGGACTAGCTACCACAAAAGTCAGTGGAAAATAAGAAGGTGACAACTCAGCTTGACTTTCAGAAATTTTACAGCCAGCCAGCAGACAAGTTCTTAAATATTTCCCTATACAAATGATGCGGAAGAAACTCACTCTTTGCCTTTCCCATTGAAGTTTCCCTCCCCTGTACACCTGTTCCCCATCACATTCACTCTCCATCATTGCCTATCATATGAGAGAAATACTATACAGTGGACTTCCTGCAATTACATGGGAGCTTTCAACATGCAGCCACTAGTTAACGTGCTAGAGACTGTCCACCAGGATTTAACAGCACACAGGATGCAAAGACCTGACAGAAACAAATTCTTGCATATTTCCTTCTGTAAGGAAAAGCACTCAGGGTTGATTTGGGAGACAACAATGCCTAACTCCGAAGTATCACTGTTTCCCACTGAGTGGGAGCCAGTTTCTCCCTCTCATAAACTTTGCATAGATCAAGGACTTTGCAAGATCCAGATTTTCATACATAACTCACAGAACATCACTTTTCCTTCCTTGCAGTTAGAGTAGTACATACCAGGAAAAATAGAGCCAGCAGTTGTTTGCCAGCTGATGATAATGAAGGGTATGTTATAGGGATGGAGGAAAGGTACTATAAAAGCCATCCCAAAATGGCTGTTCTAGATGGGTGGTCAATGTTTCTGCACCAAATACTGTCCTTCACATCTCTAAGATGAAAGACCATTCATTTCAGTTAAAAGCACAGATTCTGTTTTCTGAGACATTGACAAATAATTTTGATTGAGACTATTTCATAGCTTCTGTAGAAATCTGTCATTTTTATAATACCTTTCCATCTTAGGAATCTTACAGTACATCATGTTGTTTTGAAAATGTTAAATATACATTAATAAATGTGTGTTTTCTTGTTCAGAGACAAGTCTGACTCCTATAGAAATTGGGTTTTCTATCTTCAGATTATAAATAGCAGCCAGGACAGGCCCAAATTTCTAAACTAAAGGAAATGCAACAGTAGCTTAAAACAATAACTACAAGGGAGGTATTCCTTGTATGAAATGAGAGGCAAGATATGTGTCCTATAAATTCTACTTACTATTGTCTTCAACAGATGAGAGATTTTATTGACCTTTTTAACATTTGATGCAGTGCAGTAACCAGAGAGAGATAATAAAACCTACAGATTGGAAAGGGCTTAAGGAAAAAGAAAACAGAATTGAAAGGAAGCCTTGTATCTTTATTCAATCTGTCAACTTCAACCTGTATATTTAAGTTCAATTTACAGTTAATTCTCTTTACACTGAGTAGAGAGAGTCTCTTTACTATGCATAATGTCATAAAATTCATGAAATTCTGTATTGAAAGATGGGCATACCCAATATTTCCTGTGATTCTGTTGCCTCAAGAATATGGACAGAGAAAGTTTTATTGCTTAATCTTAACCAAAATTGGCTAGGCTATTCCAAAACAGAGGAGTTGACACTTTTCAGAAAAGATCTATGCCCAAAAAGCCTTCAGGACATCAGCAAAAAATTTGTGAGAACTACTATGTACTTAGCTATGGAAAGCCAAGACAGACCAAAATCAAAGTAGCATTTCTAAGATCCTTTTGAAATGCTTCTACTGAAAAGTGTTATAAATATTTTATTGGAAGAATTGAAATTCCAACTCTCCCTTGAAAAGCTGTTGGGCTAAATTTAGAGATTCAATTCAAGCATTAAAGTATCAAATAGAGATTTTAGTCCTGCTTTTATTTGACATCAAAATGCAAGTTTATACTGTGGAGACCCTACTGATGCCTCTATAATAGCAGCATTTTGGAACTAGACTCAAATGGTTTATTCCACTCCTCAAACTGACATAAATAAAGAAGAGATTTAGTCTTGGAATAAAATAGTAATTTTTGCAGAAAAAAAGATTGCTCAGAAGATTCAGTTTTATTAAAGATACAGAAGGGGGCAGCTGTTGTCTTTGATTATATTTACCAAGTATGAATCAGTTTTAATTTACTAAGATAGCAAACCAGAATAAATTAATGATCACAATGTGGGGACATTTGCAGATGATAAGGCTGATCACAGCCCCTCATTTCAGTCATAATTTCAGCATGTTGCTGCTGCAAATATCTGTCAGGCTTAAGGAAACAACTGCAGACTATCATTAAAAAGTTAACTGAGAATGGGAGAAAAGAATCCAAGATGAAAATAAGAGGTTTTGTAAATAATTAAATTGAAAGAGGAATCCAGGTCTCCATACCTGAATTCACTCTATTTGCCAAATGACAGCCTGACAGTGAAATTGCCATGTAGTTAAGCTTTGAAAATATGTAAAAAAGAGAAAGTTTTATCCCTTACAGTGACAAATAATATGTTGGTACTTGAGTCAGAGCACCCAGACAGAGCATCCTGAGCCATGTGTATTAGTCAAGTGACCATTTTGCAAATGCAGAAACAAGGATGTTAAACTGAACAATACATTTGGTTTAAGGGCATAGAGAATAGATGTCTTTAAATTTACTGCAAATATGGAATAAACTACTTCTCTTCAGCATTAAGAGATACATACAGATTGTTACAATATTCTAAGGAGTTCTTGTTAAATTGTGTTTATGCAGTTACTTCAATTTTTAGCATTTGCTATCCCATAAAAAATTTACAAATAACAAAACAATGTTATTTAAAAATCATCTGTGACTTTGGAACAAGGATTAATGTAAAACAAGAGGAAACTAGGGAATGTTTTATGTTGCACATAAAGTTAACAGTTCAAATATGCAGGAATAACAAAAGACAGGTAAACACAAAGTAAGTCTGACTTTCTGAACTAATTCTGCAGGGTATGGACTTACATAATAGGCGAAAATTATATCTGCCAACTTCTCTTTTCACTGTCTAGTTAAATATTGATACTCTAGAGACCATCACAAGAAACTCTATGAAAGTCTATGAATTTCATTACAAATTCATTGCAATAGTCTGGTGAAGCCAAATACTGTGAAGAAGAAAGCAGCAATCTCTGAACAGAACTGTAACATGCTACATGAAAAATCGTTTATTTGTGGAGTAGTAAATTGATCCATCTGGCTGCAAACTGATTTGCACGAAACATAAGTATCTAGTTCTGTTTGCACATAAGAAGGAACAATATTTTTTGTGAAAATATTTGGAATTAAAAGGCTGACTTTGTGAGTATGTCTGAGTAACTCTTATTTCCCTTAATAGTAAATTGTATAGCGAGACTGTGTACATATCACATGCATGCAGCATGTATTTCCACTGTAAGTGTAATGCTTTCATTTGCTTGATATAGTCAGTTACCACCAAGTATTATATTGACTGGTATGTTGTCATCACACTCATGATTAGTTTTGCAGTGACAGAATTATGAGAGATGTCACACAGATCATGGAAAGTTTATGTCTGCCTATATTATTACTGACTTTTTTTTTTTTTAATGTGTATCTAGCAATATCAGTAAATTGCTTGCTCTCTCTAGTCTTCAATCTAATCTAAAGAAACCAGATTAAAGACAAACTAATTAGCTATAACACCATAGCCTACAACAGGCTCTTCCAGCCAGACAGTCCTTTGTCTCCCTCCCTGGATGTGAGAGGTATGCTCAGAAATCCTGTCAGACTCACACATCATGCAGAACACCCAAGGGTTCACCAGGTTTGGGTTATTTTGGATCAGTTTATTATCCTTGTCAGACCCTGAAACCCATCATCACTGGTCCTGACATGTTCTCTGGGGAGCACAGCCAGAGGCTGCCCTTCAGAAACAGCAATTTCCTCCTTCCTCTCTACATGGATTTATTTTGGCAGCTATCTGTAAGCTCTGCATACTGGGGAGTATACCCTGATCATTCCAGAAGAAGATTTAATTCCACCAATGACTTCTGTTTCAATCTCAGGTGTCATTTGTATACACATTTTTTGTGCAGGGCATACCAATATTTCAAGATTAGATTTCTGCTGCAGTCCCTCCCTTGGGAAAATGATAAAAGGTGATTCTACCAGTACTGTATGAAGATTATGCATGCATAACTTAATTGTTTCTGAGGTAGCTAATTTCTCTTTGCTACTGCACAGGTCAGTTAAGGAGAGACAGTCTCACAGAAAACTAATTTTATCATTAATTTTTATTAAAGCAAAGGCTGTATGGCTTTCACATGTGGTTAAAATTAGACTAATTAACAACATTCCATGATAGCTCATTAACTAGAAGCAAATGTAAGCTCAGTACCATCATTAAGTGCCAAAGGCCAGCTAAGGTGATGTTCATGTGAAAAATCAGAAACATCAAGGGATATAGTGCCAGTACTGTTGATGGCAAGAAAGGATCTTGGAGCATCTGGTTCAGAGTCACCAACTGTGTAGCTTCAAGATTTGTCAGACATTCTTAAGTGTGAAGTTGTTCATAGGTCAATTAAACTACAGCCCTAGGGGATAATCAAGAGAAAGCAGTAAAAAAAAATTATTTTTTTCTGATGCACTTCTCATAACAAGGAGAGGTATGACATAGCACTGTACAGGGACTGAATATTTTTACCAGCATAGCAATATACTAGATAAACCAGTTATGAGGTTTAGAAAATAAGGAGAGTGTCAAACCACATCTGCTTTTTTGCTTTCAGAAGAATATCTAAGAAAATCCTCTCTTTATATATTTGAATATTCTTATTTTAAGTCAGGAGGCTATAAAATGGCATATTTAATCTTACATTTAATTAGCTTGCTGAAGCAAGGTATTTTGTACCCTATATTGATAGGTTAAGGATTATTTAGGTGCACAGTTCAAAGCACTTAAATTATTCTATCAGTAATTAAAATATATCCATTTGTATTAAATAATGTCCACTCTCTCATTCTTCTACATTTTCTATAACTGTATTCGCCATTAATAACAATAATTTATTTTCTGATGCAGCCGAGACATTAGGAAATATATCTATAGATTCATTCCTTAAATGAAATTAGGATATTACTCTAACCCATTTCAGCTTATCAAAAAGATGATTTCAGCCTCTCGTATTAATGAAGTATATTGCAGAAACATGACCCCTGGTGCACAGCCAGGGAAAACACAAGCAATAGTAGCTTTTAGAAACATTACACAAATTTCATTCCAGCAACACCACAGCCTATCAAGTTAGCAAGAAATACCTATTGAATCCTTTTTTTTTTTTTTTTTTTTTAAATAAATTCACGGCTATGTAATCAAAACAAATGACAAAATTGAAAGGGCTTAAAAGTGCAACTTGCTTGTGAAATAGAAGATTCTCATCAGCTTCAGGGAAGGGTCGTAATCAAGATTTTAAATATTCTAATTTGTATAATGCACTGACTTATTATGTATAATAGTTCATGCACAGCACACAACAAGTGAAATAGCATAGCAAAAGGCAAGTTCTGAGATAGCTATGTTGCAGTCAAATCATATATTGGCTGTTTTAATTATCCTGTCCTCAACATGCCCTGTATCTACCTTGTACAATTCAGCATGGCTAAGTTGACCAAAGAAATTTCACAGGACATTCATATATTTACCAGATACAGAGATTTTATACAAACAAACAAAACAAAACAAAAACAAAGAAGAAAAGCACACACACACACATACAAAACACACCAAATTCAACCAAATCCAACACACTGTATTTGGCAATATTCTCTAGAAAACTATAGCATAAGGATTTCAGTTGTCCTACTAAAAAACAAATAAATTCCATGGAAACTAGGACAGATACAGAAGAATGAGAAAGAAAGTATAACCTGCTGGAATCCAGAGTGCAGAGAATATTTCTCTGCCTGTTTTTCAGGATTCTACCCCCCTGGACAACACTGGTTTTGACCTTCGTCCATGGAGAAAATTGCCTACCCTCTGGGAAGAATTAGAATCCACACTAGTGTAAACTAGGTGATAGAATATTATGTAAGATTGTCACAGGGTGAAAAGTTTAGAGTTTTGGGTTTGTTAATACAGTAAATAGATAAAAACTCCAAAATGGAGGATTGTTGTTGTTCTCCAGACCTTCTTCTTCTTCTTCTATTATTCCATATTATGCAGAAGAAGTAGTTTAAGGTGACTGGATAAAGAATTCCACAGTTACTGTCTACGTGACAAAGTGATTTATTGAACATTGGTGAAAAAGTAAAAACCTCTTTCATTTTAAGTTTTCATTGGACGATTTACCTTTAAAAGGACTGTGATCTTGATAAGTTGGCTTTCTCTTGCATTCCCTGCTCTGTGCTGTGTCTGGGTCATGTCAGTGACTCTCTTTCTTTGATAAGACTTAATAAACAACTATCTGAAAGCAGAAAATGCTGAATGTCCTGTTCGTCTCTTAGACTCCTGGCAAAGACTCTTAACAGTTCTCCCCCATCCAAGGAGGTATAATTAAGGCACAGAAAGTATCAATAACCCATGGTGGCTAAGCTACTTTGCTGGGTGATAAGAAACCTACTCTACCATTAGCAAACTTGTGGATGACACCAAGCTGGGT
>VXAC01000167.1:0-107142 GCA_013399225.1 Rhipidura dahli | reverse complement strand
TCTTTCAAACCAAGACACTTTTCTAAACAGTTGTTCTGCTGCTGACCTTGGTTCAACCCTTCCCTCTGACAGCAGCAGGAAATGGAAAGCAGGTGGTCCCAAAGCCATCCTTCTTAAATGAATTGAATTAATCCCTGAAAACCTTGTCAGCCATCCTCAGCTCTGTGCAAGCACTCTTCCTCTTCTTTCTTCTGTAGATTTAAGATCCCTAAGTTGGTACCTCTGCCTCTTCCCAGCAGCTGTTCCTGCTGGGTGCTGGCTGGGTGCTTCCTTTCCCTTTTCCTCACCATCATGCCAGAACCTACCAGATTTCCCATTATTCATATTTGCCTTGAAACCTGCAGCATTACCAAGCTCCCAGAGCTGCAAATCAAACAGAAAAGGGGCAGAGAAGAGCCCACACTGCCCTCCCTCCTTTTCCCAGATTTCATTTGGTGTAGGAGCACTTCCCTGGAAACAGATATTAAACCAACCTCCTGTTTACAGGAGCTCTCATTAAACACATGCCCCCGAGCAGAGAGTCCATTTTCCCATTTTCCACATGAGCTGAGGTTATTGTGGGCATTTCCCCAGCAGAAGGATCCCCACTGTCTCCTGCCTACCCTGCCCTGCCTCACTGAAGTCACCAGGATGGACTCCATGAAGCTTTGGGTCCCTTCCAGCTCAGGACATTCTGTGATTCTGTGAAAATATCCACGTTTGGAAATCTCCCATTGCTCTGCTCCCAGCAGCACGTGGATGAACATTCCAGGTGTGGGGCACTGCTGCCACAGGATTTTGTGCCATGGAAATTGAACCTCTGAGAATTGCTCACTGCTGAAAATCCCAACCAGCAGCTGTTTGGTATCTCCAGGAAAATGACAAGGAGATCCCACTGGAAGACCAGCAACAGTCCAGTGGTTCTAGTTTGCATCCCCCTCAGGGGTGGCTGTGTTAGGAGGGACAGGTTGTTCCACCCTGGGCTTCAAGTGAAGTTATTTCCTGGGAATGTCAAAGGTGGCATCTCAAATTCCAGCCTGGGTGCTTCCATCAGGGCTGGATTTGAACCAGAGCCAGCTGGGGGAGGTCACTGCAGGTGAACTTTGAGCCAAAGTGTTCTACCTGCAGCTAAATTCTGTGTCCAGGCAAAGGACAGATGTTCCTGGATTAGAGAAGATTCCTATTCCTCTCTCAGTATCACAAATCCATTTGATACCAATCAATCACATTTTATACAAAAGAACCCAGACACAAAACTTCATTCAGTAAAATTAATCTGAATTGTTTTCTTAATAGGAACTACATTTAAATCTTTAGACTGCACCCCTTGTTCCACAAGCTTTATGATATGATCCAGTTTAATAAAAACATCTGTCATAAGTACAATTTTGAAGACATCTCTACCCAAATGGATATTTCTCCTCCATTCCCTACTCCAGAAGTCCCACTATTATTTGGACTATTATTTTTTAATATATCCCACTAATTTATAACTATTTCATAATAATATCCCACTATTAGTCCTTTAGACATGATACATTAAGATAATACTTCAGTATTTTAGTTTAATAAAATAAATTAAAAAAAACCCCAACTTACCTTTAAAAGAGCCAAAGCCACGTGGAAGATTATGTTCATACCCTGAAAAGAAGAAGGAGACTTCAGTCAGTCCCAGCATGTGAACCTCTTTTCATCCTGATCATCACATGGCATCAAACCCCAGGGCTCTAAATCCCTTGGGAATGCTTCCTTTTCCCTGCCACACTTCCAAGCTCCTCGTTAAAGCCTTGGGGCACATCTGCCATGCTGGGGGAGACGAGGGCTCTTTGGGAACCTCCAGTGGGTCAGGTGCTATGGATGGGACAGGCTGGCCCTCCTGAACAGTGCAGGACATTGGCATGAGCAGGGCATGCACAGAATGCAATAAATATTCCAGGTGACAGCATTTTGGTCAAGTAAGCAAGCTTAGCTATGATTTATCATGTCCAATCTTTCATGTTCAAATTGTCAAATAACCCCAAAATATAACAAAGACAGCCCCACAAGTACCCAAGGCACCTTTTTTTTTAACTTCATTTAGCCAAAAGTCAAAACTATGTCAAAGCTAAAGAGGCTGCTGGCTGTACCCAGTGGCTGCCTGCTGGCTGGCAAAAGCTGCAAATACAGATGTAGAGAAATGCATTCAGTGAGAAATCAAAGGACAACACACATTTATTTGAAGATTAAAGAAAGTCTGCAGCCTACAAAAGTTGATAATTTAAGATTATAAATAGCTTTGTCTTCATCCAAATATGAAAAATACAATCTGCAGTTCCCATTTGCTGCACTGTGTGCTTCGTGTTCAGACTGTTTTCCTTGATTTTATTTCCCCAATCTTCTTGCCTTGTTTAATGGCATGATAAATCTTTCCTTACAATGCCTCCCAGAGCTGCTATCTACAAACATCTCAACAGCTTTGCACACAAGTAAGTGGGATAACAACAAGACTTCTGACAAGGCAACGTCCTCCAAGCAATTTCTGCTTCCTCAGCTGAGCGTTTTTCCAATCCTCTTCCTGAAAGCCTGAGACTGTTCCTATAAAAATGAGCTTTTAAAAAAATGCGCTGAGACTTTACAGAAGCTTCCTCGGGAATAAATTGTATTTTTTACGTAGATAGTGTGGTGTCTTGAAGGGATTGTACCATCAATGAGTGCTGGAGATGCTGCAATATCAGCCATAATGAGTACTGCAACACTGAATTACTTTGCAATTCACTGCATTGCCATTGTGAGAATAAACCGGTTGTTCCCGCTAGAGGTCACAATTGCAGCAGGAGTCAATATTGCTTCATCACCAGGAAACCCTTCTGCCAAATAACATTTATTTAAAGTTATTTGGCTTTGTTTACTTCTTTTTAATTCAGAAAAAATTTAGAAAAAGAAAAGTCTGGCTGTGACTTTCTGCCATGACACTGATAACACCAGAGCTCCAGCAGCAGTAATGAAAGTTCTCAGTACTCTCAGGTTTATTTCAAATATTAATCTGAAGTCAACAGTTAATTCCACCCAGCCATGCCATTCCCAATTTTTACTTTCTGAGACAGAGGACTGACATGAGCATGCAGTCTGTAAATGAGAGGAGTATCTAGCTACAAGCCATCACAAACACTGCATTTTATCCTTAGCAAGCTGATCAGATTTTGCTGTTATGAGGAAGAGTACTGTGTCTAATAGTTGAACTACTGAGGAATTGATGTCCTGTGTAATTTCTGGCACTGGTTCTCATTTATTTTCCAAGTTGTTGTTTTTTTGTTGGTGTTTTTTTTTTGTTTTTTTTTTTTTTTTTTTTTTTTCTGTCTGCATGAAACAAATGCTGTTCCAGACTTCAGATGAATCAAGCTCTCTGCTGGTACCCCTCTCCTGCCATCACTCTTCACATGGACAGCAACTGCAGCAGAAATAGGTTTCTACCTGCCTTGAGAGAATCCCCATCTCCTTTTAAGCCCCACCAGGCAAGGGACAGCTCATGGACCTGCTCCTGTTCCCTGAGGTAACTTGTTCAAGGCTCAAGCACCCTAAAATCACAACATGAAATGACTTAAAACCTCCCAGTCCAGCTGTCCTGAGCAGCATTCTTCTGCTCTCAGCAGCAGAAAAAGACCTGCACCCTCCTGCTTCCTCCCAGGCAGGGGCAAGCCCCGAATCAAAGAGCATTTCAGAGCTGAGGCATCACTTGCTGCAGTTTGGTGCTGACCAGGGAGGCCTTGGAGGGCCAGCACACCCCAGCAGCTGAGTGGACTGGAAGTGGATGCTGCAGATTTTAAAGCAGGGGAACATCTTATCCCACATTGGAACAACACATTCAATAACTCCTGATGTGCTTGCTGGAGTTATCTGCCCTAATTCATGCAAGCCTCTTCTTCCACAGCCAAGTTAATGATTGTGATTATGAAAAAGAAGGCTCAGCTCATTTTCCCCACAATCTCTTATTTAAAACCCTACTTAATTTACCCCACAGTGATTTATAAGCTTCAGCTTAAACTTGTTCAGCTATTTTAGAAAGAAGACCGAAAATACCAAAGTGCACCAGACATATAAATCATGGGGAGCAATATCCCTGCAGCAATTTTATAATGGAAATATGGAAGTACATACAAATCATCCACGAGGGGGAAAGAGAAGGGAGCCCATATGAAACGAGCTTTTGATAATTACTTTATAAAACCAAAGGTCATCTGTTTAACCAGGCATTTTGAAATAAATGCTGTCTGTCTTGGGGATGGTTCTTATCCTGTATCCATTTGGCTTTTTGTTTCTGTTTTGTGTCCAGAATGGTCACTGCCTCTTTCAAAGCAAGACACTATAATATCATGCAGATCTCATCCTGAGGTTTAAAAGATTTGCAGATGTGAAAGTTGTTCATAATTACCTTAAGACCTTTTTTAATACAGAACAGTTAAAGGTGAAATTCCACACTGAGAAACAAGAACAGCACAGGCACAGTGAGGGGCTTTTCATCATGTCCTATCACAGAATCAGGTGTCATTTAAGGAGCCTCTTAAGCTTGTGTGAAGGCCTGAAGAACTTTAAGGGGGCTCATGAAACTCAGGAGTTTTGGAGAAGGAACAAGCCCAACTCAAAGAAAGGAATATGGTAAGGAGAGGGTCAGCAAAGGGAGAATGCTGGAGTCTGTGCCACGTCCCAGGCTCCTTTCAGCTCCTGCCCACTGCCACCCTGAGCATCCTCTGCTTTTCAGGAGCACTCACTGCAGAGCAAAGAGCACCATTGAGCAGAGGAGCCCTTCACACCTCCTGGTGCTGGGGTGAACACTCATCATATCCAGGGAGTCCCCTTTTAACTCATTCACATTGTGCTTCATGGACACATTGGCTTCTTTGGGTTGTATCTCAAATAACCTGGCATTTCCAGCCAGGAGTGGAGGCAATGTTCTCCCAGGCAGCCCAGTGCAACTCTCTCTCATGGGACTGTAAAAATGAAAAGCACACACGTGCACTGAAATTAAGGCTGGCTGCAAGTCAGTGGGAATCTTAGGATGTTTTGAGAGGTTTTCCCAGTTCCTTAACCCCCTCTGAAGCCAAGATTCCTCCTGCAGATAGAAGCCTCTTTGAGGAGTCCTCCCTTTGAGTCCCTCTGCACTCTGAAACAAGATGGCTTTTGAAAAGGCCTGAAAAGAAGGCTGGGAACAAAGAACAAGCTGAGGCTGGTAAAGCTGTGATTCTCTGGGACCCAGTTTGCATTCAGTGAGACCTCTGGGACAGAAAGGCTGCCTGTGGCTTCCTGCTGAAGGGAGGAGGCAGATTTATTCGTCTGACCCAGCAAATCTGCCCAGAGGCCGGAAAAAAGGAAGTCAAGAGGCAGCAAACCAATACTTGCTATGAGCAAAATTCAACAGCCCAGCACAGAGCTGAGTGAGGCCAAACAATTTAGTCCTGTGTATCTGGACACCATTTGCACTTTGGAATCCCTCTCCTGTTTTAAAGCTTCTGTTTAATGATAGGAGCCTCAGGAGAAGACAGGCTATGTTCAATATTAGCATCTCTCCCTCTCCAACCCAGACCCCCTGACAGACCTTCCCCTGGTTACACAGCAATACCATTGGCAGCATCTTCACCAGCAAATGGATGTGAATCTCTGGGTTTTTTTTAAAAAAAGGAAATTTAATTCATCAATGTCCTTATCTGTGGGGTTTTTTTTCCCTAGATATGCAGAACATGTAAAAGGAAACAGTGAAGATACTGATAAAATACTGCCTAAAGTTCAGCACCAGGTAAAAAGACAGATACAAAGGCAACTAAGCTCCTCCTTAAGGGCTGAGAAATCTCAAGCCCAACACGACAGGAACCTCTTCCAGCTTTCTAATAACTGCATTTTCCCTTCTTTAAAGGGAGATGAGCTACTCAAGTGCAGTGAACTTGACATTGTTTCATAATTCCAAAGTGTTTCATACTTATGTGTTCAGTTGCACAGTCTTTCCAAGGAGCTACAGAGGGTAACTGGGGTTACAGACTCTAAAGGAGAATTAAAATTCTGTTTATGTTTTGCATGGGTTCCAGCAAAGCAATTCCTTGACAACTCTAATATGTTGAGAGCACACAGTATAAACTTTAGGAATGGCACAAATGTCTTTGTTTTGCTGACAACATGAATGTATGGTCTGAAGCTCCAGCTTCCCCTGGTGAGCAGAGCAGCCCAGGAGCAGGCTCTGCAGGGGCTGGCACGTTAATTAACACCTTTTAGGCAGAGCTGGTACATTTATTCCAGTTCAGTGACAGGATGACTAAAGGAAAAAAAGGTTAAAACTCTTGTTCAAATAAGGCACAACACAAATTAGCAGGCTGGTGTAAACAACAGCTCCAGCTTTGTAACTAAAGGGAAAGATCCAACCAAAAGCAAATCACAAAGAGATCTGACTGCTGACGTGTGAGCACAGTGGAGTTCCCAGCCTGGGCTTCCCCCAGTGACTCCACATCCACAGCACAACAACTCACACCAGCAAATGCTGCAACACAGCAAAGAAGAAAACACAGAAATCTCCTCCCTGATCCTATGATCCTGTGAAAAACACACAAACCAAATTAAAACCAGCTGACTGAATTACTAGAGAGGCAGGTACCAGGGAGATGGCAAAAACAGCACCAGGGGATTCTGAATTGATTTGTGTCACTTTTCTGGATTCTGCAGCATAAAACAGCACACAATGAATACCAGGCAACCATGAAGCTGTAGTAGTGTGATTTCACATGAAATTTTGTTTGATTGCTTGCTTTTAATAGAAATAAATGGGATTTAGGCAGGAATATTTACATGTTCTGGGTGGTTTTCATGTCGTGTGCTACTGAGATGTTGCTATGGCCGAATGAAGGTAGAGGCTGCTGTGAGATTAACAATTTTTTCCCTCCACCTTCTGTGACTGTTTGCAAAGAATAAAAATTAAAGCCACAGCATTTTAAGTCTTTTCCACATGTCCAACTGCTCCCTTGCACATGGCATTTCTGCAGAGGCACATTCCTAATTCACCAGCAACTGGTTATGGGCTAGGAGCACTTGTAACCAAGCCACACACTAACATTGCTTTTCTGGTTTGCAGAGCTTTAAACTGCTGGGGGTTTAGACATTTCTGTCCCCTTTCCCAAAACTGATTAATACAGGGACAAAGAAAGGGGCCTGAATCGACACTGGACACCAAGGGCCTTATCACATACAAGGAGAAAGAAAGAGGCCTCTTATCTCTTTAGGTGAGACAGGCTGCCTGGTATGGAAACAGGGGATGGCTGCTAGATGTGCCCAGAGGAGAAGGAATCTTCCAGATCCCAGTTTTCCTGAGAGGAGACGAGGTGAGGGGATCAGAACATCTCTTGGCAGAGAGCTGTGCCTGGTTCCCCCTCTGCCTGTACTTACAACACCACAAAGAAAAATACACACCCCCACTGAATCAGCATCTGCCCCCCTGCACTCTGCCTGATCTTCTTCCCAGGGTTTATTCCTCATCCTCTCCCTTTCCCTGCCACGACCCTCATCTCTCTGAACCCTGACATGGTCTTCCCTTTCAAATGCAAAGTTTGCATTTTGATTTTGGGTATTTAGAGAATTCCTAACAGCCTCAGAGTCCAAGCACAGAGGCACGGGAAGGGTTCTGGCACGGGCACACTGCACTACCCTCCTCCTTAAAAACACTTCCCAAATTAGCTCAGCTTCCTGGATTTGTTCACAGAATATCACTCTCCCATTTGTGATCCTTCAGTTATTTCTAAAGTGTTTCTGAAGCCTGCCAAGACTGTTTAGGATATGCTGCTATTCCAATACAGCAGATGGCACTAGTGTTAAGTAAGCATTATGGAAATTTACTGTATTCCTAGAAAAAACAACCAAGTGAACATCAACTAGCAGGTGGCTAAAATACTTCATGAGCAATGGGGAGAGTAATCCAGAGACAGAGTGTGAACAAGGCATTAGATGTGTCACCCCTCTAAGGCCCAAACTGGGTCATTCAAACCAAGCACTCATCTTTGGTACCATTTTCCCCCAGAGCTTGGAACATTTTCTGAACAGAAGCAGCCTTAACATTTAGGACCACAAAATTTATCAGCATCACCCAAAAGGTACCTTCTGTTCTCCTAAGCTATCTTGGATTGCAGATTGTTGTGAGGCTGCTTTTCCTTTGCTCATGCTAAGCATTTTTCATCAGCCCTGTTATTTTGGGGATGAGCAAGCAGCAGCCACGACTGGAAGATACATAAATCATGGATGCTCACAGGTACAGCTGGACAACCTTGAGTAAAGGGTTCTGCCAAACCCTGTGCCTCTCCTAGAACCTCTCAGATGTTCTCTATTAAAACACTCTTCTCCTTGGGCCATGTCTGAATTGTTATAAATTCTGTGAGAACGTTTTGTGTCCCAAGGCAATACAGAACCTGGTATTACACACCTCCAGTATTTCTGCTGTTGACTGAATTTTATATGCAAACACCTTATACTGCTGACAACCTTCACTTTGAAAATAACTTTAAATTGTTTATCATTATAATCTGAATGTTTTAAGCACACACATCCAAAAACTGTAAGAAGTTCCTCATGCAGCAAACACACAATCAAATCCAACACCCTTCTTTCTTTCTTTTCACTTTGATTTCTGTTCTAGTGCTGAAAAGCCCCCACAGTAGATTACAGCTGTAGTCATCAGATGAATTAGGCTAAAATTACTTTTCCTGTGGATTTAAATAACTCATCCCACTACATAAAAACCAAACATCCAGGGCTAGCAAACCTGAGCTTATCTCCATTGCAAAACTCCCACTTCTGCAACAAGCAAGGTGATGATGGCTGACATGTCACCAGATGCTTGAATGCAGCAAAGCAGCATTACCACTGCACAGCCACATTCAAATTCCAGTTATCTATCTCGAGTCTGAGAAAACCCATTCTCTTTCTTCTTAAATTAATTAAAAGCTAATTATAGCAGCCTGGGAAAGAAATCCTCTCCAGTCTCTTTACATGAAGCAGCAGTGGCTGATGAGGACTTCAGCAAGACTCAGCTCTCCAGCAGGCCTGATGCAAAGGGATTGGGCAGGAGGAGAGACACAGCCTGAATGCCAAAATCTATTTGCCTGTATTCCTGAAAGGAAAACAAACACAGGCCTCCTGCCCTTTCCAATGAACGTGCATGACACTGACTTTGCTTTGGTAAACAGCACCAGGATAACACAGACAGCTCCAGCACATATCTACACCCCTTTAGAATTTAAGCCCAGCTTTTAATATGCTGTTACTGTAAGAGATTTTATTTCTAGCAAGTCCATTCTGCTGTTTTGTAAGATTTCTTAAAATATTTGCAACTGGAAGGGTTAACAAATGTAGCCAACATGGTGATTCCAAAAAGTTCCACTCTTCTTTCCCTATAGGTCTACAAAAGAGAAACAACTGTGCACAATCCTTTATTTAATTCACATTTCATCTCGGCGCAGATTTACAGAGGAAGTGGGCTCGTTCTTGCCTCGATTCCTGAGGAAGTTTCAATAAATTGAAATGTTAATTCTGTTCTTTCTCAGCTCTGCTGAAGGCATCACAGAAGTATGTGACAGTGACAGACCAAAACTAGCAGGCTGTTGTTAGGGTCCCTCCTCGTCAGGCAGCGGCAGCGCGGTGCCGGCCGGCCCTGAGCGGTGCCATACGGCGGTGCCTGGCACAGCCAGCCTCAGCAAGACACACACCAGACAGAAATCAAACCTTCAGCCTCAATACTTGCAGTTCTGCTGTGATTTGCAGTGTTGCAGCAGGAGGGAGGGCTCCCAATAACCAGATCTCCACAAGGTGCTGCCCTGTTTTAACTCTCAGTGAGTGTTCACCGACCAGCACCACGCTGATCTCATTTGACCAGATTGTTAAAGACACCTGTCAGCCTTCCTTATGGCAATTCCTCAAAATCGATTATAACAAATATTCTACACACTGTTCTGAAAGCAGCAGTTGATAAATAAAGGCCAAGGAGTGATGGTATCCCAGCTTTCAATTCCCCCTTGTGGCATGGGGGAATTCTCCTTGGGTTTCACCTTGGATTTCACCTTTTTTCCCACTGTAATTGTTTCATAAACACTGAGATAAACATTGCCAGTGTTACCTTGTGTGGTCCTGTGAGAGGCACTTTCTCTTCTTTGCTATTAGCTATGTTAGGAAACATTAAATAATCTTATATACCAAACTGATAATCAGATGCATCCCTTTGTATCCAGCCATGGTCACAGAATGGCAGCTTAGTAGCCAAACTGGCAGCTTAGTAGCCAAATGACACAGGCAAATGATGTATTATGACACTAAAATAAACAACTGGCTGTGCCAGCCCAGAAAGGGCAGCGTGCAGGAGAGGTTTTTGCATGGTCCCTGAAAGGAGAGAAGCACCAGGCTTCAGTATTTTGTATCCCCCAAAACTGCACACAAAACCAGCCAGATCAATTTAAAGTGGAGGTTGCCCATAGTGTTTCACAATTCTCAGCTAATAATGGAATGACAGCTTTAGTTCTGGCACCTCCTTTAGTTCTGGCAGCACTGTATATATCACAAAAGGGTAAAGAATTTTCTTTTCTTGACAATTTTAAAAACCCTTACAGACTATCTCCCAACTGGTTTGGGTTGTTTTTCCTCTTCCAAATGCCTACTGAAGGTCATTTATTTGGTGATTTTACAACAAGTGTTTTAATTTAAAATGGAATATTTTGGAAGGCAGAATGAAGTGAAATGTCAACTGTTTGATATTCTGCAGCACAGGCGAGGTGCAGCTGTTGCACCAGGGACAGCTCTGAGTGACAGGAGCTTTACCTGGATGAATTGCTATTTCTGAGCATGACTTCAAATAAATAATTTAAAATAGAACAAAAAGAGACAGCGAAACAGAGCAGGCTTGCACAGTGTTCAATAACATTGTGTCATATTGACAGATAAGACTGACAAGTCCAAATACAACTCTGCCTTACATCAACAGAAATGTTCCTCAATGCAAACAGAAATAGCAAAGGGGAGAAGACAAATGAAACAGCTGCAGCTCCAAGGAACGCTGTGGAAAGGTCTCCAGGCTCCAACCCACATTGCTGTAATGACATTAAAACTTTCACCTGCATCAAGAGGGTTGTGATTTTGTTACAAGCAGCTCAGGCTTACAGGGTGCACCAAGGCACTGTGGTGGTGTACCTGCCTGGAAGCCCAAAATTCTCTTCAAGCTTCTGCCCCAGGATTCAAAAATATTTCATTCCTACATGAGGATGGGTGACAGATGCTGCCCCAGAACTAATCAGGCAATATTCTTAGACCACTGGAAATTTAAGTAATTTGGAGGGTTTGTTTACATCTTCAACAGCCTGGTGACAACTTAAAAAATAAACAAAAAATGAAGATGCTGAGAAGACAACAGAATGAAATAATCAGTCACACAGAAGCCATAGCAAATCCCACATTTGTGTGAGTTTCCATAAAACTGCTCTGGAGCAGTATTTCATGTGAGAATGATGAGAAGACCTTGACTGCAGTGACACTCACTTTGATGGGATTTTAAAAATTCCTCCATAAAACTGAATTCCCATCCTAACTTTTAGCTCCTTGCTCATAGTTACACTTCTTCCCAGGAGCTCCATCCCCAGCCTGTGCCACTGCCCCACTGGGATGCAAGGAAAGCAGATGTGCCTCCCTGCTGAGCTGTGAAACTCCCACCAGGACTTCCAGGAGGCATTTCTCCTCTCTGGATTGAAAGCTGAGTCTCTGTAAGGGCTGATTTCACTCCTCCAGCCACAATGAAAGATGAAAAACCCCAGCCAAGACAAAAACTCTTGCTTGACATGGAATCATTGAATGGCTGGGGTTGGAAGGGACCTCTAGAGATCAGCTATTCCAAGACACAAACTGTTCACCCACAATTCAAATGTATTCAAGGGGACCAGAGAGGCTCCCTTAAAATTGTTAGTTGGCAGGATGCATCCAGCAATGACTTTAAGTAGTGTTCTTCACCTTATTTTTTCTTCCCCAAAAGAGTTGCATAGAATGTGAACATTTTGTAATGACAGACAGGACAGGGATGTGGAGAAAGCACAAGTCAGGAACTTGAAGGGTGTTTAAAATTCATCTGTATCCATGACAAATTTAGGAGAAGGCTGGAAGCTTGTTTTTAAAAACTTAAGACAGTTCACTTCAAAGGCTTCTTGCTTTTTTGGGGATTTTTTCTGCAGAGTATGTTTCAGTGTTAGCAGCTGCCACTGTTTTTTCTCCTTCCAGTTGCCAGAATTATCAGCATGCTGGTTGTTCAGAGATAAAGTAAGGAACGATTTAATGCAGAAAAAATGATGCTTTGATTTCCCTTGTAACTCCTTCCAGAGGCTGACTGGACACACAGCTTCAGTCCTCTGCCAAGGAATGGCTTCTTCCTGGTTCTGCCTTTGGCCACACACCTTCAGAATGGACCTGCTGTCTACAACGGGGGCCAACTAGATTTTTATTTTCATATGACATTAATCTGTGCCCCTCCCCCAAGTTCTCAGAGCTGCCTGTTACTGCTCAGTGGTTGACCCCTGAATTTTAGGAGCACTTTTCTGATAGCCTACACTGGTGTCTCAGGATGTTGTCTCCACACTAGCCCAGAGTTTCTCAAGATGTCTGTGGGCATCTTCTCACTTTAAATAAATTTCCTTACTCTTTCTGGTTGATTTTGACCTTCAGTAAAAGAGGCTTCTTTAGCTGTGTGTGATCACCCTCCACAGCCATTAATGTCTTTCCCTTTCCCTGGCACGTTCCAATGCTGCACTCTCTCACCTTCTCCTTGGATTTCACCTTGGATTCTCCTTGGATTTCTCCTTCCTTCCCACTGTAATTGCTTCAGACATGCTGAGATAAACACTGCCAGTGTTGCCCTACCTTGTTTTGATAACTGAACACCAATATGCAGAATAACAAATAGTCTGAGTAGGACTGAATCCTACCAAGGCAAGCCTGAAGATTCTCAGAAAAAATACTTCACAGTAAAAATGAACAAAAATGAACCAGAGTCAACAGTGTTTCATGGAGCCTTCACCATTTAAAGTGACCAAATATTTTATCTATCTATTTATTTTCATGTTTGTGACCCCCTGAAATTGGAGAGGAAATGAGTGGCAGGTTTAAAAGCAGGTGCAATGCCATGCACTCTGACTTCCCACTTAGCAGAGGAAGGACTGGTATTTTACCAACATAAATATTCTAGATTATCAACCTATTCTGACTGGCTTTTCAGAGGAAGGGTAGATATATCTACAGAACAGAGAAACACTGTTTTGTACCTGGAGCAGTGTGTTCCTAGGTAGAATAGCAGGGAAAAAACAAAAGGAAGGAGCTTCATTCAGTCATGTGTTTGACTCCTCTCACTCTTTGTTTAGTGTCAGGCCACCAAAGCAACACCATTAATAAATCCCACCATTTGTGTCTGAACCAGCCCGTCTGGAGAGCTTTCCTTGCTAGGTGTCTTCAAGAAATTACAATTCCTAACTCTGAATAATCATTCAACAAATTAAATGAAAAACAGCCATGTGCATCAGATATTCTTAATTAGACCCCTCAGCAAAAAAACGAGGCAATCCACAGCTCTAATTTGAAAACCAAACCAGTGTTTCACTGAACATCTTCTTTCTGTTCAATATAACCATGGATCCCACATAACTTAGTTACACACATTTTGTAATTAAGCAAGAAGAAACACTGATGGAGTGGAGGAAGGGCTTTCTGATTCAACACTTTTTTTACCTCACAAAGTAGTAAGTCAATGATGTGGAAGACCATGCAGAGTGGAAACTTGGCAGTAAAAAGAGTGAGGAACCACTGGGATGCATACATATGTGCTTCCAAATTGAGGTCTGAGAAATGGCTGTGCAAGTCTGGTAACTGCTCCTGGAATAAAGAAAGAAATAGAAATGTTTCAGTGTTACTCACTAATCTGAGTTCTTCATCCTTACTTCCAGTAAGGACTGGGGCTGCTAAATACCAAAACACACAACAAAGTGAAAGCCTGGCTTCTTTTGAGCAAGGAAAATGTTTCTTGATAAATTTTAGTGCCCATGGTTACAGTTTTTAGTAAGATATCCACAGTGGATTCTATCACAGTATCAAAGAACATACTGAGATTAGACTGAGAAATTACAAAACCTTCAACAGCTGAAAGGCAGAGCAGTTGTAAAATCTGTGCCATGGTGTGTATTTTTAAGTCATTCCTTTGCTGAGCCTTGCTAGAAATGCTTCTGCCACAAAAAACAACCAGATCACCTCGCAGAGCTTGAAAACAACAGAGCACACAACTCCATCAGACCATTTCCCTAACCAGGAGCACACACAAGCAACACAAAATAAGCACTGAAAGTCCTACTGGACAGTGGTGATATGGTCATTTAATAAAGTGGCTTTGTTAAGAGTGTATTTGTTAATAAAATTTTGGTTGGTTTGTTAACAAAACTCTTTGTGAACATGTGCAAATATTGACAAGACCATACACTGAAGTATCACATTAATTATGAAACAATTTTACTCCACTGATTATGGAATATGCACAATTTGACATCTGAAAAAACACCACCAAATTAGCAATAGTCTGGTTTGTTTGGTTTCAGCATATCCCACAGAGATACCTATGGTCATCTGTGAGCACTGACTTCAGCAACCAGCCTTTCACTGTGCCAGCAGAAGGGCAGGGCTTAATGAGTAATAATAAATAATATTAATAATAACAATATTAGTGTCAGTAATTCCTCGTTAGTCAGAACAACAATGGATGAAATTTGCAGCCCTTCAGTTCTGCTAAATGGCTGGATGAAGTAATTCCACCTCAAAAAAAAAAAAGAGCTGAGCCTCAGAAGAGACAGTAAAACCTGCCCAATGATCCACACTTGATTGGTATTTCACAAGCATCAGGATGCCCTGATTTGCCTGACCTTGGAACATCAACATAATTCATGGAAAGTAGGGCACTGATGGGAGGCAGCCCAAAGGAAACACTGCTCACAACAGCACAGAGACATTCTCTCTGAGCAACATCAGAAACAGAGAGGGAGCAAGCAAACAGAGAGGGGGAAAGGCCAAATAGCTGCTCTGCTTGGATACAAAAATTAGCAGCAAGGGTGGTGGATCAGAGACAAAAGAAACTGGAAACAAATCTGACTCAGCACGTTTGAATTCAGCTGTTGAACTTCCCTGCTTTGCTTTCACCCCACCTCTAAAAGGAGAGGGTTTTATTGTCCAACAGCTTTTGGAAGCAAAGCATTAATCTCTTCTTCACACCAGTATTTCCATTTAAGAAATAAATCCAAGGAGAATTTGTTCTTCTGGCCCCACCTGCATTAACTTCTCCAGCTGGAAAAATTTGCAATGGAGATCTTCAAAGTTATTTCTGTAGAGGTCCCTCAAGCCATAGTCATACATTATTTTCACAAACACACAGAATGCCTGCTCCTCTGGCATCTGGTTGGAAAAACACACAAAAATAAGGTTAATAACAGAGCTGGGGCTGGGCCTGCCTTCCACAGACACACACACCTCAACACCTCATGCTCAACAAATTCAGAACCAGGGATGTATTAAAATTTTCATCCAGGTACCATGAGTGCTGAATTAACCAACTAAAATCTCAAGGGGACTGTGCTCCTGGATGAGCAGCTGGATTTGGCTCTGTAAGGCCTTCTTTGAACAAAATGTGGGGTCATATCACAGGTTCATGTACATCCCAGCAGCACAACTGTCAGCAGCATTCTTTCTGTCAAAGAGGTAAGAGAACAACCAGCACACAACTCTCAGGCACTTAAAAGCAATTTTAAAATAAAAAAAAAAATAATGAAAATTAAATTAAAAGGCAACAACTCATGACAGTGATGTCTACTGAGAGATACTTGGTTAAATGGGAAAAATTCAGGAGAACTAAAGTACAACCAACCCCCAGTGAGAACAATAATGAGTAATAATACCCCCATATGTTAGGAATGGGACACCCACCCATTTCTAAACACCTCTGGTGTTGAAAATGGCTTATTTTTCCAATGGAACTTCAAAATCCTGCTTTGGGTAAAAAATTAATTGTAAAATACCTGTTAGATGAGCTGTTTGACAGTGTATGTTAGACTGCAATAATGGGACTAATTCAGGTTTATTCTTAGAAGTTCTACAGCTTCTCTGCAACGCTGTCTGTATCACGTTTCTCAAGATTTTAAGGAGTCACAGCTCTCACTGGAACTACAACATAAACTAATCTGGAGTTCCAAATGCCTTAGGAAGTGTGTGTGTAACAAATAAACCACCAGCAGCTGTCTCAACTCCACACTTCAAAAGGTGTTTCAATCCTGATTGGTAATTTACTAATTAAAACCTGAGAGAAGAAGTAGGCAAGAGCCTGAGCAAGAACTGTGCTTGAGCTTTGGGGTGGTTTATTCAGATAGACTTTATCTCAATAAATACACTGCTTGAATCTGCTGCTTTTCCACTGGGACATCACATCTTGCACCTATAAAAATTGTGTATTTATTTATCTATCTGGACATGTACCCAGATCAAAGTTTGTTAACAAAACTCTTTGTGAACATGTGCAAATATTGACAAGACCATACACTGAAGTATCACATTAATTATGAAACAATTTTACTCCACTGATTATGGAATATGCACAATTTGACATCAGTTTTTGATTACAGGCTAAAATTATTAAGGTTAAAAATCAGCTTTTCTTCAGAAAATATTATAAAATGTCCCCAGGAGAAAAAGTCTCCCAAGAAATTAGTGAGACTGCTTGCTTTGATGAGCTGCTCTGAGAATGTCTCCCAGAATTAAATTCCCCACGAACACAAAGGGAGCTCATTTAGGTGACAACTAAAATAAAAAGGAAATATTAATATGTAACAAGCTGGATTCAGGTTTTGACACAGAAGTACTTGGGAACTGAACAGATTTCTCCCAGATAAAGGAAATCTACATTCATGAAGACAGAAGCCATTAATCTCTACGGGCAAAAAGCAACAATAGGAAAATGAAACCAGGCAAATAAATAACAGTAAATATCTGTCCCACAGCGTGGCTGCAGCACTGCTGCTCTTCCAGCTGCACTGCTCTCACACATCAGAGCTTTCATTCTGCAGGGAACTCACATGAAGCAGGAGCACAGCTGCAAGGAAGGACTGTCCCTGGCAATAGCCAATGTCTTCATCGTAGACAGAGTAGGCCTAGGAAAAAGCAAAGCCAAGCTGTATTTAAAATGCATCCAGGCAGCAGCAGAGTGTGCTCTCATCAATGGGCTATTCAGGACACTTCCTTCCAGCATCTGAAGGGGCCACAGGGAAGTTGAAGAGGCACATTCCATCAGGAACTGGAGAGACAGGACACAGGGAATGGCTTCCCAGTGCCACAGGGCAGGGCTGGATGGGACACTGGGATGGAATTCCTGGCTGGGAGGGTGCTGAGGCCCTGGCACAGGGTGCCCAGAGAAGCGGTGGCTGCCCCTGGATCCCTGCAAGGCCAGGTTGGACAGGGCTGGGAGCACCCTGGGACAGTGGAAGGTGTCCCTGCCCGGGACAGGGGGTGGAATGGGATGAACTTTCCCCCCCAAGCCATTCCATGACTCTCTATGTAACACCACTCCAGATAAAATAATAAAGGGGGAAAAAGTGTAACCACTCTTTTCCAAAAGCACCCCCAGGTCACTCTGCACCCTCCACAGATGCTGTAGTTGTAAATTATTGTTTTTATTTTTGAATTGGCATGGAAAAGGCTGGATGCAATTTCCCTTCAGTGAAATCCAGGATAATTCTGCTCAGGTGGGTAATGGTAGAACTTCACCAATAAAACATGAAAACCAGGGTAGGTTGTGCTGTGGGGAATGTTTGTTTTTGGAAAAGCAAGTTCTGACATGATGGAAGTTCAGGACTGAAGGTCAGAAAACTGCCAAGAACTATTCTAACCTGAAGATTTCATCAGAAACAGTTTTTCTGTGCCCTTGTTACGCTGAAGAATGAACAAGACTCATTTTCCCATGGTATGACAGACATGCTTTTCCTTACTCTTAAAAAATCCCCAAACTGAAATAACCTTTCCTCTCCCTTTGCTTCTCTGAGATGGAAAAACAGACACTGTTTTTAAAGAGATGTCAGAGGATGTTGAGAATTTGGGGGAACTTGAGGAAGTCTAAGCAGCAGCAGCAGGACTGACATCAGAGGGAGACACATCCTGAGAGTAACTGAGGTTACAGCCAGGGAAAAGCAGAGCAAAGGGCAGAGCCAGGGGCATGAAGGAGCCACAAGGGCCAGAAGATCCACTTTGCCCAGAACACCATCCTTAGCCACAGCTCAGAGTAATAAATAAATAAACATGGGAACAAGGGTGGTCAGGGGTCCCAGGGAGCCAAACCCACCCGCACTGGGGCTGTTCCATGGTGTCCCAATAACCCAAACCCAAAAAAAGTGCCTCTCTTCCAGCCAACAGTGTGAACAAAACTGCCAATTAATTCTGCAGAAATGCTGGCATGAAGAACAAGCCACAGTTAAAGTCTTTAAATCACTTCACTTTTTCATTGTGATGGGGAGAAGGAATTCTGAAAGGACTCAGAAGGCAGGATTTCTGTGAGTACAGCCCCAGCATTCCTCTAAAGGTCACTGGTTCAGAACAGTCCAGCCCTGCATTTCCTCTGGGAAAAGCTCACCTGGGACTTGCAGCTCTTTGCCCTTGGTCTGTACTGCTCACCACTCTTTTGGGAGCTGTTAAGATGGGATTGGTTGGGAGCTGAATGAAAATAATCCCAGCCCATTGCTCAGTTTCAGTGGACAAGAAAATTCAACAAGTCACAGAAATCACTGAAAACTGTTTAATGAACCCCTGCAATCTGCCTGCCAGTTTAGAACAACTCTAGCCACAAAAGGCAAATTTAAAAGCTTAGCTGAGAAATGTACAATGGCAGATAACAAAATCCAGTTGGGAAAAAAAGGGATGCTCTCTATAAATAGTTAATTAGCTACTGAGGACTAAATTAACAGAAATGACTTTAAATGCTTAAATTAATATTTTGTATGACTAACTAAAATCATCCACTGGTTAATCAGCATCATGAGTCTTTACCTATTTGTTCCCCAGGTCTATCAGTTTATAGATGCCCAATACCTTGCTCTGAAGCTTTCCTAAATGCTGTGTTATTCCTGCTTTTGATAAGCCAGCTCTGCTTAGAAACAGATGTGCAGAATGACAAATGAGAAATCTGATTTAGGATTTCTTCATATTCTATAAAAACACTCCTAATTTACTCTTAAAAAAAAATCTAGGCTGAAAAATGAGCATCAAATTATCAACGCCTGGGGGATCTCTGTTGTGAGAAGCATTACAGGGAATAATTTGCTAAAAATAGCAATAGATAGATAGATAAATAAATAAAGTATTGAGAAACCAACACACTGGAGAAAACAAATGGCTTCCAAAACTACCATAGATTGTGAAGTACAGGAAGTTGTAAGAAATAAAACCACATTTCTTTTGAGATCCTGGAAGAAGCTGAAGTCACAGCAAAAGAGGGAAAATGAGGAGGGTACCAAAAAAAATCCTCACTCTGAAGTTAAATACAAATAATACAAAGGAACAACAGCAAAGTTTCTCAAAATCAACTTCTTAAGCACATCTGAGCTCATAATAAATCCATTTCAAACACTTTCAGAGCAGGAAGGCAACGTCAAAATGTGTGGTCAGTGTAAGAAAGCTGGAAAATGTGTGGTCAGTGTAAGAAAACTGTATTTCAGCTCCAGCAGAAAATCCCCAATGAACTTCCCTTGTGTTTGTTTTATCACAGAAGAATCACAGGGTTTGTCATCCTGCTGGAACCATTTCCAACAGGGGATGTGTTGAACGACCTGTGTCCAACTGAGCATCAGAAGAGGTAATAAATTAAAGGGAATAAAATAAATGTATTAAGAACAGATGGAATGCACCCAAAAAGCTTGAGGGGGGAAGGAAACTGGTAAACCACTAATTGCCTGATTAAAAGAGAAGAGGTGAAAAATTTGAAACTTTTCTAAAAAGGTTGATCCATAGAACTACAAGCCAGCTAGTACTGGATAATTTGGTTTAAATAAAAATATGAAATTAATTGGTGGACAATGCCTATACAGCAGAAAAGTGTCCAAGGGCCCCAGTAAAAGGATGGAATCATTAAAAAACCTTTGAAGCAACCAAAAACCATGAAAAAGAAAATTAACTGCTTGATCCACTTCCTTTTTGAAATTAATTTCCACCAGGTTCTTCCCCAAAATGTGATCTTGACAAGCAGCTGTTATCAGATACTTGGACACAAACTTCAGTTCTGCATCAGAATTAGATCAAACAAAGAAAGGTTCTTCTCTTAAATCAAAAACATGATAATCCTGACAACTAAAGGTTAGGTTTTTAATGAAGTCTCTAAAGTCTACATGATTTCATTGCATCTACCCAATGCAAAGAGACTCTGGAAGCTGAATGCACATTACATTTCCAATTATACTGTTTTATTTTTAAGCAACCTATGGGATTTGGTAGTGCTGAAATATGATGTAATTAACCAGAATAACCTGAAAAATAAGGATGCTGCCTACAGAGGCCACCACAGTACCATCTCATTAACTAAAGATCTAAGATTAACCATTTAAGATCTCTGCTTCTAAGGAACTGAGGAGCATTAACCTTCTCTTTCCACATGAATTACAGAAACAAGGCAAAATCCCAAATCCCTTATTTCCACTGCAGTCATTGGAACTTTACCACTTCAAGAGGATGGGATTTTTCCCACGTCAGTCTTTTAACTTACTGTTCTCCTAAGCTCTTGAGGAACTTCCAGTTACAATTCCCCAGTTCACTGTGATTTTAAATATTCTCTGTCTCATAAATGGGATGTAATGAAGGTTCTGACTCGAAGTCTATTTTCATTCATTTTCACCAAATGAAGGCCTCACAGAATTAAGACACCTTTTTAATAATTATCTGTATTCTGATGAGAAGAATTGCTAAGCAGTCATTTGTACATCATCATTAGGAGGTGAATCCTTTGCAAGGGGAGTCTTCTCAAAGCCATGATAGAGAACCACTGGTTCCATTTCATTGGGAAAGTGAACCAAGAATCCAGGGCTGGGCAGGAATTCTTCTCCAAAATAATTAACAGAGGAGAATCTCCCAAGATCAGAATCTTCTGTCGACAGAAGAATTCCAAGTGTGTGGTGTTTGAAAGATGAAGGGAAAGTGGCTGAATTTAAAACTGAGATTTGGGGTTTCTGTAACTGCTCTCTGTGAGTCCCAGCAGATTTAAATGTGGAAGAGCACAGGGTATGCCCCTCTATGATCTCTGTGAAATGACCAAGGGAAGCTGCTCAGAGTTTAATACACACAGAGCTCAGTGCTCAAGTCTGCTTGAGGAGATTCAAGTGACTTATGTGATGTCTGAAACTCAGACTGTCTCAGGAAAACATCCATACTCTCATGCAGACTTTTCACCCAACAAGGTGTTTTATTACATGCTCAGTTGCCAAATCATTTTAGTAACAGTACAATTTAAAACTCCATACCTAAGTTTATTATAAGGCCAACAGTCTGAAAATAATAATGCTCCTGTGGGTGCAGCAGTGAGTATGTAACACATTGTAGCAGGAATTTCTGCATTAACTGGAAACAGAGGTATAGAGAAGGATCCTTATTAATATGTAAAGGAAGAAGACAAGGTAACATTAAAAATGCTTTGCATGAAACAAGACAACAATATTTACTAGCACTGCTCTTCAACCCAGGAGCAAAGAAAATAAACACCTAAAAATAGATGAAGAACAGTTTTTAACTGATTGTGTTTATCCTAAAATTGGCAAATAGATTTCTGCAGGAACAAAAGAGATCTGCTCTTGGAGAAATAATTATACCTGGACAAACACTGAAACTTCCCATTTGTAAATCTAAGGAGACACTAAGGACTGAAAAACGTGGAAGAATGCTTGCACAGTGAGAAGAGGTGACTATCTGAAAAGGCAGGCTGCAATGGAAGTGAAATGAAAAGGCAAAAAAAAGCTATGAAAGTTTGACTTTCAGCTCACAGGCTGAAGAATAATCCAGCACTCACAGCTTACCACGGGCACAGAAGCCACTGGTTACAGAAGAGCAACTCAAAGATATTTTTGTATTTCAGTACACAGCAACAAAAGCTGAAACACCCCATAATGAGCCCACTCGGAGTCAGCATTGCTGGAAAGCAGTATGTTATTCTCTCTACCAAAAACCAGGCACTGCACCAGCAACCAAACCACAGCAAACCAGCTACCACACTGACCCTGCACCTCACACCTTCAGCCAAGCAAGGCTGGGATTGGGAAAAAACCCCACAGATCTCATCCACAAAGGGATTTTCAGCAACCAAACAGGTCCTGATAGAAATGATTTGTGTCCTTCTGCAAGGCCTTGGCTTACTGAGCAACGCTGACACCAACTCTGAGTCCCTGACAAGTAATTCAGCCATTTCCTGAAAACCAGGGAAGAACTGTGCCTGCTTTCCCAGTCTGCCCAGTACCAGCAGCTGCTGGAGTTTCCTGCACCATGCTCCCTTCTCCCCATTAAAGTCCCAGGGGCTGTCTGTTGAATGGGAGCTACTTTAACCAGAAAATGAGGGATTTTGTTACCGTGGTAAATTGTGCACTCTGGAGAGTGGAGAGGATGAATTCTGCCCAGTGCTCTGCCTCCCTGGAGCGTGGAGCTGGGAGCAAACACAGAGCAGGAGGCAGGCACTGAGCCCTGCTCAGCTAGGCACTGTAACACTGAGGGGAGCTCTCTAAATAGAGCCAGAATTTGCAGAGGATTTCAACAGAAAGCATGCAGGAAGCAGCAGTTCTCCCAAAGATTCCCCAGATTTTGCTCTGTGAAAATCCAGCTTAAGTGGTGTCCTCAAGTGAAATCTCCAGCCTAGAATCTGAAAGTCTTTTCATGCCTTATCACCATTGTCAGTCCTGAACTGTATTTTTAGGTACTTTGTCACATAAATGTTCTGCAACAGAAGAACTTTCCAGCTTCCCTGATTTCCTACTGCTCTGAAGAGGAGATTAAGAGATGGAACCAAACCCGACAGACCTGTTAAAATGAGGCAGCGAGCTTTTAATGATTTTCCTTTTTATCTGACAGCTCAGATCATCTCTCATTTCACCGGGGAATGAAGAAAATGCTCTTCAGCTTTTTATCCTCCCACTTGAGGACAGCCCTTTCCCAGGCATATTCAATAATCCCTCTCCTCAAATTTCTTGCTTCACATAAGAAGAAGGGCACGAGTACCCAGCACCTTTGGTAAAAGTTATTCTAGTAATATAAATTATTACTTTCACCACAGATTATTACTTTTTATTCCCAATGGAAGAACAAGTTTATAAGCAGATTAATTAGTATTGAACTTGGTATTTCTCAAAAAGCCACACACTGGAGAAAACAGTTTATCAGCCATAAACTCAAAATCCAGTCAGACATCTGTCATAGGCACAGTGATTGAAGAAAACTGTGTGAGGATGAAGGAAAAGTTACTGCCTGGGAGTCTCCACAGCACTCAATACAGGCAGGTAGGTAAAAACCCCTAAGTGTAATCAGCAAATTCATGAATTATTCCATGTTGGAGACTGGATATGGCTGTTCTGCCAGAAAGCAAAGCTTCCCAAATCCTTCTTTGAACCAATGAGGGAGTCAGTAAGATCACCAGGATTTTTATGATCAACAAGATCCCCACCCAAAGGCTTTTTAGGGAACTAAGCTGCTAGAGAACATCCCCTTATGCACTCAAATAATTGATTAAAGGAGAGGAAGCAAAAGGTAGGAATAAACAGTCAGTTCTCACCCAGAGAAGGAAGGTGAGGTCACCCACAGAACCCTGCAGAAAGACGTGCTGCAAATATTCACAAACCTTAAGGAACACACAAAAATAGCACAGTAACAAAGAGTACTGATGAGACAAAGCTGTTTGGAGCAGGGAATTAAAAACTGACTGCAAAGCTGCTATGCACAACGTGTTCCATCAAGAGAAAGTGGCCAAGGGACAGAGGTCATTCTACTCCAGGTAAATGCAAAATGCTTCACAGGAAGAACTTGATGGACATGCAGAGAGGTCTCTGATGGAAGATCACAGAACCCCAGAATGGTTTGGGTCGGAAAGGACCCCAAAGCTCATCCCATCCCACCCCCTGCCATGGGCAGGGACACCTTCCACCAGCTCATCCCAAGCCTCATCAAACCTGGCCTTGGACACTTCCAGAGATGCAGGGATGGGGCAGCTTCCCTGGGCACCCTGTGCCAGGGCCTCACCACCCTCACAGGGAAAGAAGTTTTTCCTAATATCCCATCTTTTGGAGCTCCTTTAGGCACAGGAAGGGGCTCTGAGGTCTCCCTGGTGCCTTCCCCTCTTGCCTTTATAAAAACGGGGGTCGTGTTTCCCCATTTTCACTCAGTGGGAACTTCACAGGATGCCCATGACCCCAAATATGCAGCTCAGCATGTGCCTCAGGACCCCCAGATGCCTCTCATCAGGTCCCACAGCCCTTCAGGCTCCTGGGATCATCTCCAACCTGATCCTCTCCCACAGTGGGCAGGTTTCCACCCTCCCTGTCCCTGCCTGTGACCTCAGCAGTGATGCTGAAGCACTTGCCAGTGAAAACAGAGGCAAAAAGGCCACTGAGTGCCTCAGCCTTGCCCATGTCCTGAGTTAGCAGGTTTGCCCTTTCCTTCCCACATTTTCTCCAGGCTCACTTTTATCACAGATGGATCTATAGAATAATTTCTTGTCACCCTTCACATCCATGGCCAGATTTAATTCTGTCATGGGTTTTAGCCTCCCAAACCTGATCTCTGTCTGCTTGGACAATTCCTCTACATTCCTACCAGACTACCTGTCCTTGCTTCCACCCTCTGGGGGCTTCCTTTTGTGTTTGAGTTTGTCCAGGAGCATCCTGTTCATCCACACATCCTGTTCATCTCCTGGCTCTTTTCCCTGACTTTCTCTTTGCCAAGGATGCACCACCTCTGAGCTTCAAGATCTTTAAAGAAAAGAGAAGCAACAGCCACAGCAACTTTCTCTGCAGGAGCAGGAGAAGCCTTGAGAGCAAGGAAAGCTCCCAGATTTAGAAAACCTGCAGAATTCTTCACATTTCCTACAGAAAGGAAATTCTGAGGTCTGTGCCCCTCTGAAGATGCCTGCTAGACAGATAATTCCTCTAATTTGCTTCCAGTGCAGACAGATTCACTCCTTCATTTGTTCTTCATTAAACAAAACAGACTGAGACTTCATGAAAAAGAGTTTTTCTTTCCAAAGAACATTCCCAAATTCTTTCCTCATCCCCACAGAACTTTACAGATTCTTTCCAATGTACAATAGCTGCCTTTTATTTTTTTTAACTAAAAGCAGCAAAACACTGAGCTGCTCAAGTCAAACTTGAGTTTGTCAAGTTCCCACACGAGGTTCATCCATCTCCACGTCCTTTACACCTCATTATTTACCATCCCCTTCTCCTCTGTGTCCCCAAGAAGCCTTCCTGAGACAGGATTTTCTGGTTTCTTTCAGATGACTAAGCAGAGTCCAAGGGATATTCACAATGCCCTGACTGAAATCCAGTGCTGATGTTTAGGAACCTGCTAGCCAGCCTTTAACTCCTTAATGTGTATTTTGTTTGTGCTCTACCTTGTCCAGCATTTTTACATCCTTAGCATGGCAGGAGCTATGGAATTTCCATCAGAACACCTTCACCAATGAAACCTGTGCTTCTGGGGTTCTGTGTTAGCTTGTCTTGTTAGCTCTTTTCAATAATTTCACAGGGCCTCATTATAACATAATTCTCACATTTAGTTCTTGAAAAACTGAATCATTCCATCATTTTTCACTTAATTGATATCAAAATGACAAGCCCACAATTACCTGCATTGTCCTGGTTATTCTTTTCATAGAGTGAAGCCCTCTGGAGCCCTCCAAGATTAGGCAGAAATCACTATCATCAACTCACAGTTCTCTCTGTTCCCTAACTTTGTACCTTTCTCTAAAATGTGAATTACTCACAACACTGAACTCCAATATCTAAGCAGCTATATTTAACAGCCATCCAAATTTTGGGTTGAACAGGAGTTTGCATCCCCACAGAACTGAGCTGGGGAACAGGAACATGTATCATTATACCCCAAAGGCTTTTTCTGCTGGCTGTGACAACTCCATCATTCCCAGTAATCAGCAGGAGGTGGAAACAGCAGCAAGGAAGGGGAAGGGAAATGGCTTTGTCTGAGGCAAGCATTCATTCTATGTGAAGAGAATGAATTCCACATTATAGAATATTCTACAGAATATTCTGCATGAATTTCATGCAGAAAAAAAAACAATTTAGAAATTTTAGAATTTAGTAAAATTTTAGAAAAAAAACCCCAAAAACTGACTGCCAAAACCACAGCAAAATCTACAACTGCCAGGCAGAAAAGCACCTGCTTGGCTGCAGTATTTTACCTTCTGGATCCCTCTCAAACAACAGAAGTCTGTCTGTACAAGATGGATAAATCTATTGATTTAGTACCTCAACATTTTCATGTGCAAATTGGAAAACTCAGAGTGTTTTTTGATCTGGCAGCTGTGAGTGAAAAAGCTCTGCTCACATCCTGCTGGTGGAATGGGCAGCAAACTTGGTCTCTAGGTAATTATCCAGAGACATTCTCCACGTGCCATCTAAACAGAGCTTTGACATCCTGTTGCTTATCAGCTTGCACCAGAACAGGGTCAGCAGGGCAAAATAAAGTCATACAGAGTATGGAACAGGCTTTAAAATTCCGAGTACTGGCTGTACCTTGCAGATTTTGTACAGAGATTCCTGCCCATCTCCTTCAGTGTCCTTAAAATAATCATGTGCTGGGTATGTGCGGTGGATGTCTCGTTTAATGACACTCTCCTGAGCAGAATCCTGCAAAAAAAAAGAGAGAAAAATGCTGACATGTTAACCCACTAGCAGTATAATTACAAGTAACATAATAGGAAATTCAATGTGTACTCAACATGGATAATTAAATAACTGCTTTACTGACTTCTCCTCCAAAAATGCTCTGAGAAGAATCTGAAAATCCTTTCTAGTCTCTCATGCAGTTACAGTTTGACAGCTTAACAAGAGCAAATTGGCATGTTTTCTGTCCTGCAGGCTTGAAGTTCAGAACTCTGAGGAAATTACCAGTTATTTAATTGTTGGTGTGTTTTTACCACAGCTCATATACTCACTGAATTGCTCTGTCAGTAAAAAAAAGAAAAAAAAAAAAAAATTAGGCTGTCTTTGCCTTGCAAGCTTAAAGCTACTAATTTGAAATGTGTATGAACAAAAAGTGTTACTTAAAAACTCATGAAGAATTTCTCTAAGAAGATGGGAATCACTGCAAACAAATGTGAACAACACCACTGTGGGGATGAGGAAGCTGTATCAAAAAGTCAGAGCTGGAACTACAACAGTTAATTCCCATCAGGTTCCAGTGAGCTGTACCTTTAGGTTGGCAAATATCAGCTGGGGTTTTTCTCCATTATCTCTGTAATCCTACAGGAAAAACCAACAAAACCCTGTCCTGTAACTTGTGATATAAATCCCTTACAGGTAACTTTGCCCTTGAAAACAGAGTATTTCTGTTACAGAAAAGCTTCTAAACTCTCAGATTGTGCCTTTTAACCAGGGCTCTCCACAGAAAAGCTTCTTTACACCTGCTGGAGTCAGCAAGCAGGTAATCTCCTGAATTCAGGCAGTTCTCTAATTCCATGAAGTCTCTGCAGTGAGCCTGTGCCACACAGCAATGCAGCTGCCTGGTGGGCTCAGCCAGAAGCCTGCAGCAGCTCTCCAGCTGCAGGTCCCTTTTGGGTCCATCTGCAGCCAAACTCTCCAAGGAATTGCTCTGGGGCAGATCAGGCTGCCCCAAAAACACAAACCCACTGCTGCATTTCTGCACTCCCCTCCATGGCAGCTGAGGAAATGCATGCAAGAAGCTTCAACATCACTTTGTGTTTTCTCCCTAAGGCTGATGGCTTCCCTGACTCTTGGTTATCATTAATTTATCCAATTACAGAGTTCTAATGTTCAGTGATCTCAGCTATGGCTTTCCCTTTGCTTGACATTAATACCTCTGGTAGCAGGAAGCAACATGATCCGTGTTTTGTGAAGTCACAGAACCCCAGATTGGTTTGGGTTGGAAAGGACCTTAAAGTCTGTCCCATCCCACCCCCTGCCATGGGCAGGGACACCTTCCACTAGAGCAGCTCCCCTGGGCACCCTGGGCCAGGGCCTCACCACCCTCACAGGAAAAGCATTTTTTCCTAATATCCCATCTGACCCTGCCCTGGCAGTGGGAAGCCATTGCCCCTTGTCCTGTCACTCCAGGCCCTTTCCCAAAGTCCCTCTTCAGCTCTTTTGGAGCCCCTTTAGGCACAGCAAGGGGCTCTGAGGTCTCCCTGGAGCCTTCTCCAGGCTGAACACCCCCAGCTCACTCACCCATCCCTTCCCCACAGCTGAGGTGCTGCAGCCCTCTGAAATGCCAGGTATATTTTTATGTGCTAGGAAAAGAAAAGCTTACAAAGAAAGGTGATGTTTTTATTATGCCAACTGGTACCACTGGAGAAAATAAACCCACTTTTATGCTTTCACTGTGTTATGATTATTCTCAGGACATCTAAGCACCATGCAACTATCAGCAACCAAAGCTAACCCCGCTGTCTGAATCACAAGCAACAAAACACAGACTAATAACGAGTACTTTATAACAAGCAGCTCTCTAATCAGACTTCTTTAATGATTATTTTCATCTACATGGCTTCCAAATACCAGTGAGGCTGGATAACTGCAGCCTGCCTCCCAGATCCATCTGACCATTCAGTTACATTGTGAGAAAATGCCTGGAACAGCATTTAGGATCTAGCAGGAACACTGCAGGATCTATTTCAGGAATCTCTTAGGTGCATTTTTCAGCACAAAGATCCAGGAGAAGTTCCAGGAAGGCCACGGCATCCAGCACACACAAGGTTTTCTGGTCAAGCTGAGACACTGTGCTTCACTGCCCTGTCCATCTCTTCTCTTGATTGGGGAAGCCAAAGTGTGCCTGAGCACAAGGAGGATGCCCAAGGTAGGGCCAAAAATATTTGTGTGAAGGCCCAAATGCACAGCAACTTCTACTGAGTTAAAAGGAGCTCAAAGTTCAGCCCTTTTAACAAAATATGCTTCTAAAAAACCTGGGGGAAAACAATTAAATGGGCCCAAAGTAAGATTTACATGCAAGGACTGGAGAATTAACTCCTCCTCAATGACAATCTCTCCTAGAAATATGATAAAGCCATAATGGAAGAAAACCAGTCTAGAGAGAAGATCTGTGTAGAACTACTTCTTAAAATACATCAAAAATACTTGGGGTAAATTTTTATCTTTTTCCAGGCAAAGTTTGTTGAGAGCACTGTTCTCAAGTCCCAAAGCACATGGGTTCACAGACACCTCAATTTGGGTTTTCAGACCATTTTAGTTCTCCTGAAAGTCATGATTAGTTAGTTTATCAGGCAAAAAAAGCCATGGTGAGATGGCTATCGAGGCATTCAGGGTTCTATTCATCTTCTACAATTCATTTCAGTGCTGCCAACTCCGAGGAAACATTCTCCTGAGGAAAAGAATTCTCTTTGTATGTCAATGCTGTGACAGCTGCCATGCTACTGAACAAGCTCTGCCTCGAGCTGTCTCTCTTCTGGAGCAGCTGAATTCCTGCAGTGGAGCAACTGTGCTGGAATGCTGACTCCTGGGCACTCCTGCCATTCCCAGCTATCAAGAAGCTGCTGAATATGGGCAGCTGATGCCAGAAGACAGACCAACAAAGAAATAAAACAAAAAGAGAGAACTGTTTCTATTGAGAAGTGTTAAAAGAAAATTATGGGTACACAGGCAATCACAATTAAGAAATACAGGGCAGCCTTTATGCAGGTACTTCAGGAATTGTTTTTTAATGAAGAACAACTCAGACACACTCCAAAAAGAGCCTCTACTCATTTGTTGTCACAAGTGGACCCACTCTGGTGGTGAACTGGGAGCAGAAGAGACTCCTGGAGGCAGAGCCTTGTTTCCTGTGTTCCAAGAACTGGAGAACAAGCCAGAAGAATTTACTAAGAAAGAGAAATCTCTTGGGCTGTAACATCTCAATGCTGTGCTGAGACTCAATACTTGCCCCACTTCTGCCCAAAATTACTTTTATGAAAGTAGGCACATCCCTAATGAAAAAAATTCCCAAAGCAGTCAGCTGAGTTTCCCTTTCTGTACAGCTGCCTGCATTACAACTTCTGACTCAATCTGGAGACAAGCAGAACTACAGCTGCAATTAAAGGAATTCATGGGTTTAATGTGAGTAGTAAATAAATGATAAACTGGGGAACAGGTGTCTCCAACCTGGCATTCAAACTGAGCAGCACTTCTGACCTCAATCTCCTTGTGCTCCATTTCCCTGGTTAATAATAATTCCCCATCTCGGTGGGGTGTTATGGAAATCAATTAACATCTGAAGCACTGAAATACTGTAGTGATGAGTCCTGCACAAATGCCAAAGAGGAGAATAATAACTCCAGCCTCAAAGCCTGATCTGAATGCTGTCTAGTAAATAAAATAAAGCAAAAATAGTAAGGGGAAAAGGAAAAGGAAAAGGAAAAGGAAAAGGAAAAGGAAAAGGAAAAGGAAAAGGAAAAGGAAAAGGAAAAGGAAAAGGAAAAGGAAAAGGAAAAGGAAAAGGAAAAGGAAGCAGCTCATTAGATATGCACTAGTCCCTGTGTACACAACCAGGCAGAGATCCCAGGAAGAAAACAGCCCAAAACGACAGAACCATGTGTGAGCAAGGATATATCATTATGCATATGAGCAGGTGATTTTCATACTGGACTTCACTTCCAAAGGCTCATCTCTAACCTTCAACTCATCCAAGCTGGGTTTTACCACCAGTTTTGTGTTTACACACAAAAATATGATTTGCATTTTCCAGTGGATGGTATTGCTACCCTTGGAACACAATGAGCTTTAAGGTCCCTTCCAACACAAACCAGTCTGGGATTTTCTGTGCTGGAGACTCAGTTTACGTGCACCTGATTGGCCCATTGAAAAGGTCTGCATCTCTGGTGAGGCTAAACCAGCTGATTTTGCATCACGTTGTCCTGCCTGGACTTCATCTCCTCACTAGCTAAAAAAAGCCAGATCCAGAGTATCAAGGAAAGTAGGAAAAAGGGGGAAAAAAAAAATCAAAATGGGCTTTCACCAACTAAAATTACCATGCCCTGGAAATCAGGATCACACACTGAAACTTTCCTACATGTTGTATGGAAAGTAAAAATTCCCAGGCCAACACAGACATTCATCATTTGTTTAGCCAGGATGTGAAAACACACCTTCTGCAGATAGCTGGAGGTTCCCTCAATAAACAGCCTCCTAAGCCTGAAAAGCCATGAATTTAAACACTGACTTGCCAGCTGCATGCTCCTGACATTATGACATTGTTTCAGTACCCAAGTGGTTGCTGAAGGAGCAGATTTTTGCCATTTTTTTTATTTTGTTCCTTGAAGTTTTCTGTGGTTCTGTGCAGTTCCACACACACACACACACACACACACACAGAGGAATATGAATAATAACTTTAAACCCTCTAACACACAATCACAAACAGGCAGAAAATGCAGAATACACAAAAGTGATGAGGCCAGCCAGGCTGGGTTTGAAATGAACTGCACAACCAGCACGGGGCTCTGCTCCCTGTTAGTACTGATGTCCTACCAAATTCCTGCCCTCAGTGCACACTGACAGCACACTGCCAACACATCTTACACACGTCATCAGTCCCTTTCCTCTCCTCCTCTTCCATACATATTATAGCCCTCCACGTAGAATGTGTGATCCAGGAAAATCCCAGGTTTCCTACTAATCAGTATTTGGAACAAAAAGCAATAAAAATCAGTAGCTCCTCCTTTGAAAGACATTGAATAAAAGACGATGTCTGGCTTATGCTCAGTTCTTCTGCAGCGTTTTTGTAACACACCTTGCAGTTCAGCTCTTGTCTATAAATGCATTTTCTCTCAGTCATCATCAGCTTTTATTCAGCTGAGAGCACCTAACACTGATTAACAGAGAAACAGAAACTGAGAAAAACCCAGAGGATTATTCTTTAGTCTTTTTCTTTTTAACAGTTCCATATCAATGCACTGAAAGTGAACAGAGCATTTAGGTAAATTCTGTAAACACCCAGGTCAGCTGAACGTGGCAAATTCTGGCTCACTACCTGCTGTATTTATTGCTCTTTGGACAAAACTGCTTTCCACAAGCAGAAGGAGCAGAAGGCTTCCTGGACACAGGGCCAGCTCAATAGTTTGTATCTGAGCAGCCCTGGCAGGTCACACCTGGAGCTAAATTTAGTACAAAGTCTCTCTTCTCTCATCAGTTTGGATTACTCATGTAGCTCTGCCCAAAGGAAGTAAACATCTTTGATCAAATTATGTCCCATTCTTCTCAAGCTGTGTTTGACCAGGTAGTGGCCAAACTGGGAGGATTCCCAAGACAGGATCCTCAGGAACAACCTACAACAAGCCTCCTTTTAGACCAGGAATGCAAATACAGCTATCACTTCTAAAGAGACAGCTCTCTAGCTGTTAAAAAGCTTGTGGGACTGGGACTTTGCTGCTTTTAGACACAGGACCAGCAGGACTGCACCAGCCAGGAGCTTGTTAGGAGCTGCTGCCTCACCCACACGACTGCCAAGGAAATGGGAAATGCTGCTCACTTTGGAAGGCTGTCAGACTGTTTCAGAGCCACAGAGGATCATTTCCACTAGAAGAGACCTTTAAGAAAGATCATTGAGTTCAAGTGACAGCCCAGCACTGCTGTGTTCTCCACTTAATCCTGTCCTCAAGTGCCACATCCACTCATTTCTTGAACACTTTCAAGGATTGTGACTTCATCAGTCACCAGACTGGGCAGTCTGCTCCAGTGCCTCATCACCCTTTCAGTGAAAAGAAATTCCCTAATATCTAATCTAAACTTGAAGCCACTTCCTGTCATCCTGACAGACATTTTCTCTCAAAATTTAAATAAATCTTAAAACGGCTTGGGAGCAGGATGAGGAGGACATACTGACCAGCTGTCCAGCATGAGGTTTTTAACCCTCTCAGAAGCTGCTGCTGATAGTTTTTAGCTACGAGATGCTGGACAAGGTAGGTCTGGGTGACAGAAAAAGACAATTCCACAGTTCCTGTGTCAATACTATTCTGTAGGCAGCTATAAAAAATAAAGTGATGTGTTGTGATGACCTTCCTAAGAAGGGGAAGGAACTGCTGGAGCAAGTCCAGAGGATGCCACGGAGTTGATATGAGGACCAGAGCTCCTGCTCTATGGAGACAGGTGGAGAAAGTTGTGGCTGTTCAGCCTGGAGAAGAGAAGGTTGTGTGGGGACCTCACAGCACATTCCAGGGTCTGAGGGGGCTGCAATGAAGCTGGACAGGGACTCTGCATCAGGCACTGAAGGGGCAGGACAAGGAGGGGAATGGCTTCACAGAACAGAGGGCAGGGTCACATGGAATATTGGGAAGAAATCCTTCTCTGGGAGGGTGGGCAGGCCCTGGCACAGGGTGCCCAGAGAAGCTGTGGCTGCCCCTGGATCCCTGGAAGTGTCCTGGGCCAGGTTGGAGCAACCTGGGATAGTGGAAGGTGTCCCTGTCCATGGCAGGGGCTGGAATGAGATGGTCTTTAAGTTCTCCTCCAAACCAAACCATTCTGGGATTCTGTACTGGAGCAGGCACAGAGGTAAGACACAAACAGCTCAGCCCTCAGCAGGACTGAGCCATCAGTCAGCAACAGAGGAGATGACATTTTCCTCTAAAAAAACCACAACACAATTAGATCAGACACAAAAGAATTCTGCATAAACTCTCTTGCTCTGAAAAACAAAAGCTATCCATGACCTTTACTATCTTTGTGGTTTGTTTTCCTTCTCCCTCTCCCATTCTGTACACACTCTCTCTCTCCTATGCTGCTGATCCATAATTTATTCTCCTTACTCTGCCATATCCCCTCTGGAAGTTGTTGACAGAAGACAAACACTGTTTGTGCTACTGGGCAAGAGGTCAGCTTCTGAATGTAGCAGGCTCCATGCTTTACTGCTGGCATGGGATGCTGTGAATTCAGAGTCACTCTTAAGCACCCAGCTTGGAAGCTCCCTGATCTCCCACAGGAGATGGGGTGCTCTGCACACCACCTGAGGGGGGCTGGGTTTGTTTTTTACCCCCACATGATGCATAGTTGGCTCATCTGCTTGTAAATACAGATTTCAATTTCTATTTTACTGTGTTTGGGGCTTTATTTGGGTCATGGGGTCTTTAGCAGATAGGATTTCAAGTGTTCTTTTGGTAAATGTTGGAGACAGGTGTCAAAGGATTCTGTCTGGGGTTTGATCTGTTTTTGAATGGCTCCTTCTCCACAAGGCTGGCTCTCTGGGAGACATGAGGATAGATGAGCCCAAGAAAAAGCCACATTACCCACTTTATTAATTTCACCTTTTTCTCTGATATGTGTATAGGCCCTACCCTACAAATAGTTTCTAAAACTGACTAACAGTAAGAAGGTAACCAACAGCTTCATCCATGTAGTGAGTAATTTTGTCCAAGTTCCTTCTGGTTTGCTGATTTTTAGATTAGGTTTCTGATTATTTCTCCTCTGGTAGAGACATAAATGTATTTGCAAAGATCAGAAAAAATGTTCTTGCAATCAATCTGCAATTTGACATTCAGGTATTTCTGACTCTGCCACCAACTCAGGGCAATTTCCAGAAGCAAGAGGAAAGGTGAATGAAGGCCTTTTCCTGACAGACAATACTTAACTGCCCCAGTACCAGATGGTCATGGAAAATCCATGTGCAACTTCACAGGAAATGGAAAAAGTGGTGTATTTGAATCCTACTTATTTACCCCAATTGATGGTGCTCCAAAACTTGCTACAATTTTTAACAAGCACCTAGAGTTTCACTACAAGAAGTACAAAACCCCCCAAATACAGTTATTCTTTTAAAAAGCCAAATCTTTAAAAAGAAAACCCTGGGTCTTAGAAGCTAAGTTTCCTATAGCATTACTGACCAAGCAGATGTCTATTTGGTCAGGGTTTCTTTCAACACTTTTTTACAAATCCTGAAATCAGGCCTACTTCTGCCATCAAAAGATAAAATGATCAATGCAACCAGCTCAAGTCTTGTTTGCTGGAGTTGCTTGACTTGTCCTTTACAAGCTGGCTCTAAGAAAGAATTCCAATAAAACTCATTGCTACACCCTGACCTTTGGCATCCGGTGCAGCTTGCTGCTAGCAAAAGGTTGATAAAAAGAGAAAATGCTGCCCGTTTATCCAGTTCAGTAACACTGATTTTAACAAGGAGGAAATACCTTGCAGCAGTATGCAGATAAAGAACTGCCAATATATTGTCTTTTAAAAGCTCCTTAAGCTTGCACAGACTGTTGACATGCACAGACTGTTTCTTACAAAAGGAAACTCCTGTCCCTGGTTCTCTTAAACAATGGAGTTCTTCCAACAGTCCAGGCAGAAACACTTGAGCAAGGCCCAGTGCAAGCTGTAATGTTTACATCCCAACTCAAGTTACATCCCAGAGCCACTCCCTGACAATTCAGCAATCATTTGATATCCTGGACACCTCACTTTCATGCTTCCTGTGACAACATCACCTTTACCTTCTTCTTTGCTGCAAAGGAACTTTGTTATTTCCAAGCATATAGTTTTTTTCAATCGCTCATCTTCCAGGACTATTAAGATTCCATTACAGTGAGATTTTCTAAATTCTCTTTATAAGAAATCCAAAAGCCAGTGGGTTTGTTGACCCGAGAGCCCTTTGCACCACTCAACATTGACATCAGACCATCAGACCAAAGACTCTGGCTCTTTGGGAGCATAAAAGATCAAAATTACTTTTTCATCAAGGTGTAATCTTTACTCCAGACTAAGGAAACAGTGCCTGGCAGAAGATGAAGGCCAGCCTGGCAGTTTGGGAAAAGGAGAAAAATACAAGCACACAGGTTTTGTGCCTGCCTCAGTCAGAATGTGAAAGCAATTATGAAGATGCCATTAATACCACACTAAAAGGAGAAGTTAGATAAGACCAGTTATCAGTGCCCATAACACTTTATNTCTTGATTTTAAGACCAGGAAAAGGCATCAATATTATTCCTTCTTTTTACACAAATTCACTTTAAAAAGCCCCATTCATCTACAACTCCTTCAGAGTGTGTGAGACACTGGGGGCAGCTGCTGAAGCTGCATCCACCCAGGTGTCTGCTGAGCAACCAGCACTGCCACAGCAGGAGATGTGCACTGCAAGGGCAGCTGGCTGCAATGTGAGGCACAGGCACGAGCAACTCAGGGATGCTGAGACAAGGAGACAGCAGATCACCCCTGACCCTTCCTCACTTCAAGGAGAGGGAATGCAGCACACAGGGACACTGCACACAGCTCAAAGTATTGAAGCACAGGCTGCCTAGGCTTACAGTGAGTTGTCCATATCCAAGCTTATTGCTTGAAGTCTTTAAAGAAGAAAAATATTGGACATTTCATCATCTAAAGTTGTATTAATGAGGAAAAATACTGGAAGGACCAGAATCACAAATCTTTGACTGGGAAGGGACCCCTGGAGGTCACCTGGTCCAACCTGCCTGGCAGGGCAGGGCTTGTTGTCCATGTCCAACATGTGGTGAGGACTCCACAATATCCCTGGGCAACCTGTCCTGGCTCACCCCCTCAGTAAAGGAGCTTCTCCAGAGCTTCTGAAGGGGCCTCCTGCATGCCCACTGCCCCTGTGCCTCTCCCTGGGGCAGCACTGAGGAGAGCCTGGCTCTGGCTTCTTTACAACCCCTCTCCAGGTATCTACACACACATTGAGAAGATGCCCTCGAGCCTTTTTTGCTCCAGGCTGAAAAGTCCCAGCTTTCCTCTCAGAAGAGCATGTCCCAGTACCTTCACCTCCTCACTAACCCCTGCTGGACTCTTTGGGTTCCTAAGGGTGCCCAACAGCTCATTCAGGGTCTCCACCTCCCAGGCAATGCAGCACTTCCAGGCTCCGGAGATTTCTGAATCCAGCTTCCCTGAGTTCCCAGTGGAGAGAACAGCACCACACAGGGCACAAAGGGCCATGCTGCAGAGCTCTGCGTGTCACTGGGACCTGTGGGGGCAGTGTGGGAATCACCACAAGAAACTCTCTTTTTGCTTTTTTTATATTGATCCAGTTTATTCCTATTGTTGGGAGGCTGGAATTCACTTTCGACTGCCTCCTCGGATTCAGATCAATCCAGCACTGACATCAGACAGTATTTATCTGGTCACACAGGGGTCATAACCATGAAGACCAGACAGTGAAAAGACAGCACAGTACACAGAAATAATCCAAACATAAATTTCAAATGTTACCAGTCCTCTATTTACTGCTTTTTAGTGCATTTGAACATTTCTCAAGCACTTCATACAGGTGCTGTATAGGAAAAATGAGATTTTAGGGGTACTGCAGCAGTTCTCTCTGGCTGTCAGAAATCATGGAACCCTATGCACATCTCTCCTTTAATGATTAAGTTTAATGATTCCAATTATTCTGACTGCAGTGGGGAGGTTATCTGGGTTTACCCATAATCCTGTTACTTCACAATAATCTCTTACTGATTCCCTTCATTTTCAAAATAAGACATGAACAAAATTTCTGCTGATGTCTGTGCAAACTCTCTCCGTGCCAAAAACAAAGTGAATCTGTTTAAATATGCTAATTCTAAGTGAACCAACCCTGCCTCCCTGGCACCTCTGACATTGCTGCCAATGAGCAATACAAAAGGGAAGATCAATGATTTCCCATCCCATAAGAAACAAGGACAAACCATGAGACACAGAAAACCAGCTGCTTTCACCAGCACAAGATGCAATTAACTCATTTCAGTATAAACCCTCCCAGGCAAGGAAGAGTAAAGCAAAGTTCTAACGATAAAATAGAAACAAACCACAAAGAAACACTAATCCCTTCATGTACAGGATATTTCTGAAAAAATACAATGCCAGAGAGCTTCTTTTATATACTACAGAAGCACCTTCCTTGTGTTTGCAGTCATAACATGGCTCATTTATGTAATTCAGGATGTTAAACTCTACATTAAAATCCAGCAAGCATGGACCTTTTAAGTAAAGCTAAATTTACTTTACTTACTCATTAAGTTTACCACCCAAGAAAAGCCCCACAGCGGGATGGAAGCAAATTTTCCTACAATACTTTTCAAGGCTCACCATCAATTAAATGCAATTTTATGATTTGGGGGTTTTGTTTACTGTATTTCTAAGTCATTACATTTAGCAGAAAGAAATCCCTTCCCCATTTGTTAAATAAGGTTGTTTCCACCACCAGTTAATTCCCATGCACCAGGCTGTGCTGCAAAGACTTCCAAAACTCACGTGGAAAAAACACCACATCCTTCTCCCCTCCAGGAACACCTGAGATGTTCCTGGCAGAAGCAGCAACCCAAAGGGCATCAGGAAGGACAGGGAACTGGAAAGGCACAGAGGGAACCTCCTATGTGGCTCAGCAGGGCTGGCTGGAGGGCAACTTGGAACTCCTGAGGCTTTCTGCAAAGTGCCAACACCCAAAGGGCCTCCTTTGACACCGAGGTCAGGCGGGCACTGCGAGCGGCACCGCCCAGAGAGACAAGGTTCCACTCAGGGGGTGGTTTGCTGAGATGTGGAACTCTGATCTCGTGTTTCCTCCTCCTCTCTTCCCCCTGCTGGGTTTCTGAACTGTGCACTCGATAAATCCCACCTCCCAAATGCCTTTCCCTGGCACTTCTTCACTGGGCGGACTTTGTAATGAATGAGATGGGACTATAAGCAATTAATAGTTGGTTTATTACTCAAAATAACAATCAAGACATCCATCTCAAGGCACAAGAGTCTAAGTGATAATGGCAGAATAGGCCCATGATTCAGGGTTACTTGGCATTTTATAACTTTCTAATCCAATAGGCACTTAAAACAGAACTTTGTTTTGGCTTGCTGACCTATCACCTGTAAATGTTTCCAGTGCAGTGCAGGGGTTTCTTAACCAATGCCCTCCCATGTACTTCTTATTATAACATCTAGATTCTTAACTTGAACTATAAGATCACATTATTATACTTAAAACCCTTCACCATAACACCCAATACACATTTTTACTGATAACTGTAGGAACACAGGTTTGTAATTCTCCTGCTTAAGGAGCATCAATCTCTGTCAATTGTGCCAGACCAAGTTTCTTCCAGGGCTGTAAATCAAATCCCCCACTAACTGCAGAAGTCTTTACTTCTCAGTTTCCTACATTAGACAAAACATTTCTCATGAAATGCTGTTCCTGTGTGCTGTATATAAATATATTTGCCTGAAGTGAAGGGAGAGGCTTCAATCCGTGGTTAAATCACCTCAAGTGCTTCAGGAATGTGATTATGGTCAACAGCAAAGGGGAAAAAAGTTCTGCTGGACTCTTACTGGGCAGAAGAGTCAGTGGGCAATGAGCAGCAAGCAGGGACTGAAATAAAGGACAGTGAAAAAATCTAAGACAGGAGAGAGGGGAACAGAATTCAAGAGAAAAGAGTAGAAATGAAGACAAGAAGAGGTGGTGAAATGGAGAGGACCAAGAAGAGATAAAACAAGATAAAGGATGGGAGATGAAGGAAGTACCAGGTAGATTGTGTTTAGTTCTCATTCATTCATAAAAGGAATAAACCAAATATCTTCATTTAAATCCATGAAAATCAGTTTTGGTTTTACACTAGACAAGGTACAGAACTTCATAAAATCTAGTTACAGCTATAAAAAAAGCCATTTATTGTGTTCTGGCTTATTATTTAGTACTGTTTTCAAACTGAATGCCACACGTGGGCAGTCAGTGGCATGATGCCTCTCACAGTGGAAGGGGTCTCAAGCAGGGCTTGGGGATTAGAACTCAGAGTGGATGATCCTCATGGGTCCCTTCCAAACCAGGTTATTCCAGGATGGGTTTGTAAGTGTGTGTACATCACCATTTTCAAGAAGCACATAGTGTGGCCAAAGGAGTAAGTCCTGAAGAAGATCACATGATACTCAAACACATTCTGTTCCCAATGGCAAAGTAAGGAGAAAATTACTTTACAGAAGTTATTGTTATTGCTGACACATGCACACAAGTTAATTAAAAAAAACCCAAAAACCCACAAAAAACCAGAAAGCACCAACAAGCAGGAGAGCTGACACCCTTTCCTTAAAATATGAAGTGCATCTGAATTAAGATACAAACAACCCCACGTACCAAATCTGTGAGATTGGGAGTCTCCTGTCACAGGCTGTGGCAGAGTGACCAAACATCACCTTGGAAATCACCTCACTTCAGGTCAGGAGGAAAAACCTGCCCAGCAGCTCAGTTCAGTGCAGGGAGAAATCTGAAATCTCTCCTCACTCGAGGTGTCTCACATTTAATACTGGCTGCACGTGCTGCTGGCAGGTGCTGAAGCTTTAGTCCAAGGGTAAGAAACAGTGAAGAAGAAAATTTAAAACCCCCCCAAAATTGTATTAAGTCTTCCTAAGGACGACAACAGAGCTATCCCACCACACGGTTGTAATTAAACCTGATCTTTGGAGCAGAACGATGCTGAAGGTGCAGAACCCACAGTGATTGGCATCTTGTTCTGCTGCCTCACAGAGGATGTACCCAGTGCTCTTCAGGGTGTAAAGAGCATTTGAACAATGCCCCTGATAACACACCTTAACTTCTGGTCAGCCCTGAAGTATTTAGTTGGACTAGATGGTTGTTGTAAGTCCTTTCCAAGCAAACTATTTAATTTCATTTTATTCTAAACCTTCCAAGACCCAAGCACCTGCACCCACTCCTCTCATCTTACAGCTCCTGTGTGGTATCAGAGCACAGAGGATTCCAGGTCCCAGCAAACTCTCTGAGGGCACACAGCCCATGCAAGTGCACATTTCCAGCTTAGTGGGTCACTAGCAGACCCCTGCTTTAGGAAAAAATTAGACAAAATTAGCCCATTTCTTTTTGGATATGCTAACTATTATGGGACAGCGTTACAGTGAACATCTTTAATGTGCATTTTGCCATTGTAAACTTCCCCAAACTGCTTTATAGCTATGACCCAAAAGGCAGGTGTATCTTGTCTAATGATCCATCTAAATGACTTTGTTCCTACTAAAAGCAGACTCATTATCTTAACAGACAGAACAAATGTTGATCAGGGCATTAGCAGTGTTGAGTCTCAACAGCAGCTTCACCTTCTCGAGACCAAGAAAGAAAAATAAATTTACTGTTACAGAAAGTAGGTTACAGCTTTGCACAGAGAGATTAAGCAGAGGGAAAAGATTAATGTCCCATTATATAAATGTCTTACTAAGATAGAATATAAAAGATGGAGAACATCAAAACTAGATAAAACCAGATGTGAGTCTAAACACAGAAAGGTTCAAAGTTTTCCATAAAGCACCTGCAGCTTTTTCTGCAAAGAATCAGTGAGCATAAACACAGGTTTCTGTTTATAGGAAAACCAAAAAATGTGTGTCCAGGAAACACCTGGAGTGTCTCAGCCCTCTGCTCTCTTACATGACAGTGCCCATGTACCCAAGTTTTCTTTGAATCAGAAGATATTTTATCACCAAAGATTCCAGAAGCATTTGACTTGATGCATAATTTCTTACAAATCTAACAGAAAACTAGGATATTCTATTCAAAATGAAAATTTAAATAAACAAATTACTATGTATGTCTCAGTGTAAGGAAGGGAGCTATAAATTTAACAGGTAATTCTAGTTTTATAACTGAAAAGGCTTTTATCTAAGTTTTTTCAACCCCGTTAAATCTCCCTGCACACTGTTGGTCCTAAAACCCAATGCAGTGCCACAGTGGCTCAATGAGCAGTTAACAGTATGTAAGTTCACAGCCTTTTATTTTTAGCTCAGCCCTGCTTTATGGGATAGGAAAAGAAGACAAAATATAAAAGTTCAGACTTGAGACAGATTTTAAAATCATCTCTATAGCTTTCCTGAAGGTAAATTTGCTGTTGCAAAGCAAGTGGTAGAAAAATGACTTAAAGGTTCTGCTCAATCTGAGCAGCAGTGCCAGTTACATATCAAAAAATGTGATATTAAAGTGATATGGAAATTGGAAAAAAAAAAGTGGGGGGGGGGGGGAAGGAAAGGTTCCAGCTTTAAAACTCCAGGGATTTTTCATATCCAATACATGATGATTGTACTTTCTAAGTTGCCTTGTATTACTTCATACACTCCAGTGTTCCAAGAGCTCATCACAAATCAAAGTGGTGGGGAGAAAGGTAAGAATTCCTGCTTTCACCTGAGAGATAACTTAAAACTCAGTATGGAACAGATGGAGCCTCCCCCTTTCCTCTGAGGACACACACAAAAAGTGCAGTCTCACCATGTCCAGGAGACATTAACTCTGCTTATTTATTTCCCAGCTGACCTAAAGACAATCCCTTCCTCCAGAAAGCACATTTTAGGTTGGGCTATGAAGAGTTAAAAACCAACTCACAGCACCCACTGCCTCTAATTCTCAGGCCCATCATATAATTAAAGAATCCATCTGATTCCTGGCTTGTATGTCCTCTAACCACGTAACTCCTGCAATTCTTAGTCATGCAAAACATCTCACATATTCAAAGAAAAAAAATACAAATAATGCGTAAAACTTCAAACGAAATAGCTTTTGCCTTGGATTGCTCTCCCCAGTGCACAGTTCCAAGAAAGCAGAATAACACACTGCAAAAGGGCAATTCATTAAATTTGAAGAGGGGTCTTTTATTTGTCTTTGAAATTATTCATAACAATTAAATGCTCCAAGAGCAGACCTCATCAATAATTGACAGGACGATAGGAGGAATCTTGCAAGACAGAAATAAACAGTGCTGGGAAACCTCTGGACAAGAATAAGGGAGAAAAATATGGAATAAATGCTCAGGAGCCACATTGATGTGGGTTAAGATAACCCACACCATCACCCACCACTGCCACTGATTGTCATGAGGTGAAGCAGCAAACCAGGTGTTCAGGGCTGGCACGAGTCTCTCTCTTCATGAAATAACACAAAAGTGATGACTGACACAAAAATATTACACTCAAAGCACACTGAACACACCTGAAATACAGACTGCTTTACCATCACTGCAGGTGCAATGCAAATGTATTTTTCACACCTATTTTCCAGTGGATAACCCAGGAACAGCCAATGATGTTGCAGAGTTGCTTCTTGAGAGAACAAACATCTTTAGGGAAGTTTGCAAAAAAAAAAAAACAAAACCAAAACAACCAAAACGCTCAAACCACCAGCCCACCCCCTTAAGTATTTAACTGTTAATTTGTAGGCCAATAGCTCTTCATGCTTCGTTAGGCTTGCTACTTATTTTCCAGCTGGCTCCCAGAGAGAGGAGAAGAGCAGCTCTCAGCAGCAGGCTGCAATTGCTGGGAACACATGAAGCTGCTCAGAGGTTCCCACACATCACTTCAAAGAGAAAGGAGAAAGCCAAGAAAGGGATTTATTCCAGCTAGTCAAAATAGAATTGTGTCCAGGAGTTGTCTAAAATCCACATTTTAAGGGGTTTTTAGAGACAGCACCAAGGGATGACTGAAATCATGAAAGATACTGCCTGGGTTCTGGTGTTACTTTTTGTCAGCAAAACTACTGGAAGTTTTCAAGACCTCAAGAAGTGTCTGTAACATGAAAGTCATCTTTTCATTTCTAAGGATAAAACTGCCATTATGGGAAAGTGTGCAGCTCCAGCCTGCATAGGAGTAGGTTCTTGTGAGTACAAGAACTACACTCAGTCACTTGTAGAATTGTGTTTTATACTTCAGAACCAATTTTGCGAGGCCAAGCAATGGCAATTTAACCCTAAAGAGAAATCGGAATCCTATTGGAAATTCAGGGCATCAAACACACTGAGCATCACTTCAAGTCAAAGGGCAAATTAACCTGTGCCTCAATTAGCCACCCCCTCCTGAAATGCTGCATCCCAGCACTGTAACAAGCACATGGCAATCACTGTCCCTGGCTTGTGCTGCCCCTCCCCTTGGCCACACACCCCACGCACTCCCCCAAGCCAGGACCAGCACTTATCTGATCCTCCACCGAGCTAATCTAGGCCACAGCTACCCCAGAGGAAAAGAGAGCATTAATTTCCATCCAGGTCAGCTCCCTGCTGGCTCTCCCTGCGAGGCTGCTCGCATGAGCTGTGGTGGCAGTGGAAAAGCAGAGGAGGTGGGAAGGGTCAGCAGGGCAGGCTGGGGGTCAGCACTGCAGCCACCCCAGCTCACAGCACTCAAGGAACTCACTCTCATCTTTGCCAAACTGTGCCACTTCCTATTTCATGGAGGACAAAGATCCTCTGCAACTGAAAGGAATGGCAAGAACAGGGCACAGGAGCTGCCTCCCTGACCAGGAGCTCAGGCAGGAGCTGGCACCGTTCATCAGCAGCTGGCACCCAGACTCTCCCAGATTACCTGGGGACCTGCTGTGCTCACTGCTACTATTTACATATGCATATAAATATTTATTAAATTGTATTTATCTGTGAAGAATTCTGTCTGATGAAACAGTGCAGGAATGGACATCTGTTATCAATAAAGAGACTGGGTTTGCTTGATTGGGAGCTCATTAACATCTCTTGGAGATTTATGTGCCTCCTACCTTCACACAGAGCTCTCCAAAATACTAGTTTAGCTTTCCACTCAGGAAAGTTTTCTGCATCTCTAGCAGGCAGTGCTATTTTATTTCCCTCCCTTAACTAGTTCTCCATGTATTTCAGTATTATCACAGGCAATATTTCTAATGTATTTCTACAAGCAGCAGTAACATACTGTGGTATTTCTTCATCTTGAAAATGCATTGAAATCGACACATTTGAAGCTTAAATAAAAAACTTTACATGGTAACCAGTCAGGCACAGAAGATCAAAACTTGGCTGAAGACTCCTCTGCCAGGTAACTGAAGCCAAAAATAAAAACCTCAGCTACAAAGAAATGGAGTCCAGCCAAGTCAATTTTGTACAAAACCACACCAAGTAAGAGGGCAACACACCAAGCAGAGAATTGGATTTCCAGTCTCTCATCTCTTCTGTGAAAGACGTGCAGCACTGACAGCACAGATGGCACCGACTCAGCCCTAATCAAAACTAATGAAGTCGAACTTGATGCACAACTCTTTAATGAGCACAATGTATTTTTGTTTTCCCATCCATTTGAAAGCTATCACACAGCAATAAAATCATTTAGGCAGCACAATAAGTGCACCATGTATTGTAACAGAGGCAGTGTTTTGTGAACACCTGAGCAAGTCTGTAGCAAATGATGAAATACAGAGATACAATTGAACTGAATTGTAGGTAACTTTCCTGTCCCAATAAAAAGATCAATTGGTATCAAACCATTCATCTTCAAATGAAAAAGTCCTGTTCGATTTTGTTATTTTTAAAAGAAACTTTACAAGGCAATGTACTTTGAAAAAATTACCCTCATTAGCATTTAAATTCATATATTGCACATACATGGGAAAAATTATGGTAATGACTTAGATGACATTTCACTTTGCTGGCAGCTACAGAATTAAAATCTTCATGCTTGAGGGTCAGAGAGAAACGAGGAAAACCTGGACTAACTAAACAGACTTACCCCACCGAGATCACTATGTCGGTACTGCATACAATTCAAAATGAATAAAATCTATATTTTAATTGGGTTGTCTTTAACTCTTTTAAAATAAAAATCTAGAATACTTCATAACAAATACTATTATTCAAAAGAAGACAGAATTAGTGCATGGCTTATAGTAAAAAAATATAAAAATCAATACCAAAACCATACAATAGGCTTTAACTGTCAATAAGGTGAAGCAAGAAAATTCACCTCCAGCACAGATGAGGCACAGTGCATTATGCCTCCATTTTGAGCTATCGACAGCCCTGAGTCTCCAGTTCCATGTTATTCCATGCAAACAGGGCTGTGCTGCTCTGGGCACCGAGGGGAGCTGGGGGAGCCTCGGGCACAACAGCAGCAGCACCCAGCTCGGCCCCTGGCAAACACCTGCACAGCACTGAGAGGGCAGGAGGAGCTGGGAGGGAAGGGAAGTTTGCCTGGAAAACACAAAACTTCAGGTAATGTCTCCTTCTCCTTCCTCCTCACATCAGCCAGGCACCTGGATCTGCAGGACTGCAGCTCCACTGCTTTGGTATGAAATGATTCTATCAAGTATCTCTTACAGCTTTTTATAAATCTGCCACCAAACCCCAAATCAGCCAGACACACAGAGGTTAAACACTGAACAAAGCCATGTTTCATCTGATCTGATTTTAAACAAAAAATAAAAACAAACACAACCCCAAAATTCATAAGTAAAATCAGTCACTTTAACCCTCCCTGCCTCACTTAACTCCTGTTGTGCAAACAAGAGTGAAAAGCACAGTACAAAAGATACTGCTAATATAATAAAACCAGCCTGTTAGCATCTTCATTAATTATCTTCATAAATATATATTGTGCCTCGCAATTAAAATTCTGTGTGCCTGAGTTGCCATGGCAGCACAACTTTGGCAGCACAATAAATTCTTCCAGCTCAGCCAGGGCCAAGGCTACAAAGCTGGAGGCAGGCTGAATTTGGAACGTTTCAGGGCAACCAGTGGAGAGACAGGGCAGAGATTATGAGGAAAAAATAGCTTCCAGTGGATAGAAAATGCAGGAATCGATACTAAGCGAGCCTTTGGCGTTTCCAGGGTGACTCCTGAGGAATGCAAATTCCGAGCTCTTTTTCCTTTTCTCCTCCATCTGAAATTGCCTTCCCGGTGCCCTAAGAGCTAAAACCAGCCCTGACAGACTCTTTGGGCAGCGCTCAGCCTGGCTGGAGCTATAAATAGCACTGCTGCCATCTGCCACCCTGTGCCACGCTGTCCCTGTGCCACCAGCGCCGCCAGCGCACGGCCGCACCTTTGGCCAGGCCTGCAGGACCACGCTGCGAGGCACAGACAACGAGCTGAGCAGCAGAAATGGGACCACTGTAGTGAACTGCTGCTTTGGGAGTCACTGCTGCACAGAAACAGGAGGAATGCTCAGAGGATCTGTAAAAGAACAATTAATAACAATTAATTACACGCTGCGTACGGCGTGTGCGGGCGCTTCTCTTACTGGAGAGTTCAGATGTGGCTCCTCACAATGACACCATCCTTGCTTTCAGTTTCACAGAAATAAGTAATAGGTAAAAATAAACCTCCAATATCAACTGCAGTAGCTGAAAATAATCCAGCTAGGGAGCAAATGTAATGTTCTGAATGAGTCAGCACCAAGACACTGGGGCGAGTTCAGAGACAGGGCTTTGCCCTCTCCTGCCCTTTTGCTCTGTCTACCATGCCCATGCCAGCACAGACACTGGGGCAGACCCTGTTCATGCTGCTGCCAGACTAAAGGTGACAGGAAAGCATCTCTTCCCTTCCAGAGCAAGCCAGACAGCTTGGAATTCCAGAAGCAGCCCTCATGCTGTTGGCACTGTCTGCAGTCCAACACCATTCCTGTAATGTCCACCCCGTGAGCCCTTGGAGCTCGTGGGACCACCATGGCTCAGGAACACCAGACTCCACTGGTGAGACACGCTGCAGTGAAGGTGACTAGGAAATTCTTGTCTGGCACTGCCAAGTAACATTGCTAATTTGGGAGAAAAACCCAGTGTGTTGGAAACATTCAAGGCCATGTTGGACAAACTGGTCTAGTGGAAGATGTCCCTGCCCATGGCAGGGGTTGGAAGCAGATGAGCTTCAAGGTCCTTTCCAAACCAAACCATTCCATGGTTCTGTGGTATTTGATCTCTTGTTTTTCCTGATTAAATACTTCAGGGCTTGATTCTGTTCTCACTCTAGCCAGAGGCAGAACTGCTACTGATTCAGCCATGCTACGGCCACACTGTTCATAAATAAAAGTGGTATCTACATAAAGATTCTGGCATCATTATTCAGAAATTATATAAAATTCAGAAACACATTTATTCCTAAATCTCTCCTTGTAGAGTTGCAATCAACTGATTCAGAAAAAGCAAACACTGCTTAATTTTTTTAAATGGTGTGGTTCTCAGTACATTGGGTTCCCCCATGTTCTTGATGCTTTAAACACAGATCTTGTTTCTCTGCCTGCTCCTGAGCTCATCCCACACTGCAGATTACGGGCACGGGCAATTCTTCTGCACTCAGCACCTGTGGTGCTGCACATGGAACACTGCATGCCCTGGGCCAGGTCCATCACTTCCATCTCTGGTAACTACAAAGTGCAGAGGGAGCAGCAGAGATCCACCAGGATGGCTGAAGGCTGAAGCTTATGACAGAAGAAAAGGGCAGGACTGCCTGGTTTAAGCAGAGAAGGAGAAGGTCAAAGTGCAAACCAACTGCAGAGGAAGGAAACTTCAGGAGGGAAACATCTTTCTATGATTCTCTGTGTTCTATCCTTATAAAATCTCCGAGTCATTCAAGCCAAGCACTTTTTTTCTGCAGTTAGGACATGGCTTGTTTGTATCACTAAACTGGTATTTCCTTAGTACAGGAAATTTTAATTTTTTATCACTTTGATACAAAAACAATTATAAACCGTAACTGCCCAAAGCCTTTTTGGTTAGAAAAAAATAACAACAAGTGATAATGTTTTGTTTACCATAGCAATATCTCTGATGAAATAAGTAATTTTATAGCCTCCACATAAATGTCACCAGCAGAGCTCAAATCTACTCTGAGTGTTCTGCCACCAAATCAAGCAATAGGTCTCATGTTTTTCTAAAAGATCATACTAATGGCATCATTATATGATAATGCACTATAAGCTCAATTTTGCCTGCAGTCTTCCAGCTTTTGGGGGTCTGTCAGATTCTAAAGAAAAGACTTATTCCCTGTACTTATAAAATGGAACAGGTGCAGAAGGAGAGTTGGAGTTTCAGCCCCGTCTGTGCTCAGTTTGAAATGCCAGCTAAGGCCCAGGGAGGTCCCAGCAGATGCCTTACTCACACCAACAGCTTTGTGAGCATGGCCAAACTACCACAACTGCTGCTCACCTGCACGGAGGAGATGTGAGAACAAATTCTCATTTACCCCAGGCTGTTTTCCTCTGAGATGTCCCCCACACATGTCCACTCGTGCTGTGCAGTGATGGGAGGGCACTGGGAAGGCAGTGCACGAGCACAAGTTATCCAGAGCGGATTCAGAACCCCGAGAGGTCTGTCAGGTTTTTCCAGACCAGGCTGTAGCTGCCTTGATTTAGTGGCAGCCAACAGTCCTGCTCCCAGGGAAAGTCCTGCACATCCTCTAGACACCCCTTCCCCCCATCTGGCTGTGCCTCCTGGATGGAGCCTGCAGGCAGATAGAGAAGCTTGTCTTGTCTCTGCATCTATTGCTGTAAAGACCAGAGTTCTTCCAGAAGAGAGTTCCTCAGAAGACTTGAAGAAGAAATTGGTAAATGAAGATTCCACTTGGGAATCATGCTACTAACTTGACTAACCAACAAAAGCTGCTGTGTGGGCTGAGAACATGTTCCAGCTCAGCTCTCTAGTTCACAGAATCAAGAGAATGGTTTGGGTTGGAAGGGACCCTGAAGACCATCTTGATCCACTCCCCTGCCATGGGCAGGGACACCTTCCACTAACCCAGGTTGCTCCAAGCCCCATCCAGCCTGGCCTCAAACACTTCCAGGGATGCAGCAGCCACAGCTTTCCAGGGCAGCCTGTTCCAGGGCCTCACCAGAGGCACTGATTCAGAAAGATGACAGCTGGGGATCAGTATTTTTTCCCCTGATGGCAGCCAGGGTCTTGCAGAGGTTTCCCACCTCCTCTGGGGGAGTGTCCACCAAAGGTCTGTGAGCCCTGCCACCCAGGCAGAAGTCACTTCAGCACCTACAGAGCAAGTCAGCAGGAGGAGATGGCAAAGATTCACGTGTGTTTTTTACAGGGGGATCTTTCTGACAGTCTCTAATGTGCTCTAACCCACGTACTGTTAACTTGCACACTCTTGGCACTTTAAATATCCACTTCTGCTTCACATGGGAATTCACCCCAGCAGTGGAGCCAGGGAAACAGGAACATGACTCTTTTCTAGGCAGCCAGCAGAACTGGAGTTTCTCCTAAGTGACTCTATCAACAATTTTGTTTCAATTATATGTTCAGACTGCCAAACTGGATAAAATGAATCCTTTGTTTAACTTTCATCTCATCCCTGAAAAGATAAATTCACCTGCCTGAATAAGCAAAATAAGCACAGATGAGGTTTTTTCTCAGCACAGAGAAACAGTAAGCCATGGAAACCTGGAGATACAATCTAGCTTAAAAAAGCCTCTTATCAGTACAGAAATGAACAGCCAACTTCATCTGCAATTTTAGAGTTCTTTGACTAAAAGAGAACCACAGCAGTGTTGAGGGTGGAAGGGATCTCTGAAGATTGGCCAGTCCAAGCTCTGCTCACAGCAGGGCTGCTCAGGATCACACCCAGTCAGGGCTTGAGTATCTCCAGGGGTGGAGATTCAGCTGCCTGCTCCCTTACTTCACAATTCTCACAGTTACAAGCTTTTCCTGAGCATTACACAGAATATTCTGTATTTCAGGCCTTTTGTCCTATCACTGTGTCCCAGGACACACTGGATAACTGTGTCTGCCTCACTTCCTAAACAGTCCCTGTCACCAGGTTTTTGTACACATGGGTCAGACCTTCCCTTCCCTTCCCTTCCCTTCCCTTCCCTTCCCCTTCTCCTTCCCCACATTTACAGGAGATTAACATTTTTTCCCCATTTCTGCATCAGACAGGAAGTTTCCATCACAGTGAGGTTTCCAGGCCAGAAAGCAATGCTTTGCTTGTAAAATACTGAGCCTGAAGCACCACAGGAGAGTAGCAGAACAAAAGGGTTTTATCATTATTCTTCATGCTTTAATTACCTTTATCAAATGCCAACTGAGACAAGCTATTTTTAAACCCTACCACTGAATCTGTAATCACATTAACACAGATTTTATTCTTCTCTACTTACACAGATCTGTCCTAAATAAACCTTAATAGATTTGTGCAGAAAGTGCCACAAGATATTTACACACCAATCAATTTGAAAACAGCAACTTCCAGACACAACCTGAGGTTAAATTCATCAGCTGAACACCCACAAATGACAGAAGAAAACCAAAGGATGCACTGAAATGATTCAGCACTTCAGCAGCAGAGGCGAGTGGTCATTAAAAGATTCACTATTATGGGGTGGAAACACAATTTGTAATAGTGGAAATACAAATGGACAAGGTGTCGTTTATTATCATTTATACGTTTTAATCGTTTTTTTATGCATCCCTTGAGAAAATGAACAACAAAAACACCTCTTTCTTTTTTAATGATCACTTTCAGAGTTAATATCCAGCACTAAAATGGTAATATTTGCCAAAAAGCAATGGAAGGTTAATCAATTCTTTTCTTAGATCATAATGATCTAAAATAATAAAAAATAATCTAAAATAATAAAAACCTTCAATTTCACTTATCATCAATTTTGTGAGCAAGCTTCTTTACCTTAGATAAATCTAAATTCTGAGTTAGACAGATGAGCCTTTCTGGAGGCCCTGGATAAAAGGTGTCCAGCACTGAAGCCATTGTCAACAGTGAACTGCTGAAGAGAAATTTAGAAGAAAAAAGCCACAAAAACCCCCACAAAGAAGTCCTGTGAAGCAGAGCTGAGGGAGCTGGGGCTGTTTAACCTGGAGAAAAAGAGGCTCAGTGGGGACCTCTGCTCTCCACAATCCCCTGACAGGAGGTTGTAGCCAGGTGGGGATCAGGCTCTGCTCCCAGGGAATAAGTGACAGGGTAAGAGGAAATGGCCTCAACCTGGCCAGAGGAGGTTCAGGTTGCACATCAGAAGGAATTTCTTCCTGGAAAGGGAGGTCAGGCCTTGGCAGGGGCTGCCCAGGTTGGTGGTGGAGTCCCCATCCCTGGAGGTGTCCAAGGGACCACTGGAGGTGGCACTCAGAGCTCTGGGCTGGGGACAAGGTGGACACTGGGCACAGGCTGGACTTGGTGACTTGGGAAGCCTTTTCCAGCCTAAATGGTTCTGGGATTCTGTTCCATAGACAGGGAAACTGTGCACCTGGAGACTGAGAAAAGGCAGCAGAGCAGCCCCCTGGGAAGAAAGGAAAAGCTGCCCACTAACAATGTAAGGAGGCACAGCCCAGCAAATGCCAACACAGTGTCTACATCAAACACTTCAAAAATTAGGGATGCAGGGAAAAAAATGAGTGTCATGGACTAACACACATGAGCAGCACTATGAGCTGGAACTAGTGCCAAAAGGATTTCCAAAAATTGCCTTTTCTGGACAAGGTCCTAACAAGGATTTAGAGTCATGCTGGGATGGGCTTTTTTCCTGGCTAAACCACCCTTTTAATGCCTGATAGCTGAGCACACCAAGGGAGGCAGAGCACACCCATTTCACATCTGCTGTCTGCCTCAAAGCTGGGACCTTCAGACATGAGAAGCATCTCTTTAAATCCTCCTTAAACCAAGGGGAAAATTTAATCCAATTCTTCAGTATCCTCCCCAGTGAGTGTTCAAAGGCATCTCTCTCTGAGCTTTTTCTCAAACACTCAAAGAAAGCAGACTATCATCACAAGGGGGGGGCAAAGGATGGACAAAGGAGGGAGGGAAAAAATAATCCATCTATTACCATGAGAAACTATTTGTAATAAATCCAAATCTTGGTAGCCAGTCTATTAACTCAGGTTTAAAAGGTGAAGAAGAGAAAAGGAGCCAAGACCCCAAACCATAAAAAATTCATGCTGTTTGATTTGAAAGGCTTCTCTCTTTTACATGTTTTGAGCTGGAGCAATAAATGCTTTTTAGGAATATTCTTAGCACTGTGCAACTTGCACATATGTGCTAATTCAAAACATAATGTAACCCTTCATTGTTCTGGAAAACTAAAGGCATGCTAAGTATAGCTCAAATCCTGACAATATTTTTTTTAAAGTACCTAATTCGTTCATTCCATGTTCTTCTGCTTTGATAATTATTTCTTTTCATCTCTCCCTGACTCACACTGAGGCGACCAAAGGAGAATGAACAAATAGAGGTGGGAGGGGAGTTGAGAAGTGGCATGGACTTGAAAAGCTCTGAATGCCTTCAATCATCTGGAAAATCACAAGTACCAATCTTTTAACTTCTGTAATTAAAGACTCATGACATGTAGTCCTGAGCAGCTCTTAGGAGCTCACTACTAGCTACAATTACACTTTTCCCTCTTTTTTTGGTGCTGCTTTTAGTGTCTAACACAGTATTTAAACAACTCAACTTTTAATGCCACACTGGAAAACAGAACCTGACTTGCAGTTGTGAAGGGCAAGAAAAAACTGCTGGGGAGGCACTAGAGAGGAGCCAAAGCTCTGCCATTCCTCAGCCAGGCTGCTTTGAGACATTCCTACTCATCTCCTGATGGAAAACCACACCTTGTGATGTCATGGGAGATAGAAATGACAGCAAACCACACTGAAACTTGTAACCAAAAGCGAGGGGAAGCTGCACTTTGCCCGCAGTGAAGTGCGATGTGCCAGCAGTGCTGCCTTGGGAGGTGCCCCAAAGCTCTGAGTGTGGGGCACCTTTTTAACATTGCCAGACTGCCCTCAGGATAGGAAATAAAAACCAAAATTGCCAGACCATTCTCAGGATAGGAAATAAAAACCAAGAGCAGAAAGGATCTTAAAAACAGGGAAAGAGAATGGGCACGATGGTGTCCGCCACAATCAGATTTTAACTGATGCTCACATACAGATCTATGGCAAGGTTTTAAGTTGTTGCTTCAAATACCTTCTTTACTCTCCATTTTCTGCCTAATTTTGGCAGCTGTTGTCAGCAGGTCTTTCAGAAGCACAATAGACACTCCTCAAAAAGGATACTGCATGTCAGAGCTTGCTGTGCCACATCCACACCAACCCACACCCACGAGGAACTGTACTGGGTAATTGGTCACATTTGAAGAATAAGAACTAAATTTTGTAAGGACTAAAAATTGCTCAGCACTCCCTACAATTAAAAGACAATAGTGTGTACAATATGCTGTATTTCAACTCTAAATTTAGATAAATCGCTATCTCCAGCCCAACCCAGAAAGTCTTAAAGAAATTATATGCATCAAACACACAAGTAACATTTTGTATTTAAGAGAAAGAAGTGAAATACAAAATGTAAAAAAAAAAAAAAAAAAATTGCATTTTAAATCAAGTTAAAGTGCATGAAAATAACATTGTGGGGCCAAAACACAAGGCTGTAAAAGAAGGAGCTTGCAGGTTCCTTTTTCTCAAGGAGAAAGAGCAGTAATTCTGCCAGTGCTCAGGCCCAGGAGATGGGAATCAGGAGAAAGGGAATGAGTTTGAAAGGAATCCATGTCAGCCTGCTAACACAACATACATCTCCTTGACATTAACAGAAACCAACAGACACAAATAATGTGCAGACAGTAGATAATCTGTTTATATTTCTGCTTTACTTTTTAAGCTTTTTTTTTATCTTTAAGAATAGGTTCTGTGAAATGAAAGGGTTTACTGAAAGCTACAGACAAAGTTCTGCAATTTTTCAGTCATTTTTTAGGAATTGTTGCAATTAAAGAGACAAGACTAGTGGTTGATGATTTATCCCAAAGAACAGCATCTCTGTTGATATGAACAGGGTTCTCCATCACTCACTGTTTAATCCTGATTATCCTATACTGGTGTGTTTAACAAAATACAGTAACTATTAATTTTTAACTTTCCAAACACAAATTTTGTCAAGGCCTTAAAAAATGCTCAGACCTTGTAGATTCCGAGTCCTCTCTCTGGTTTTTAACAATACAATCATATCCAGAATTGGCATGTAAATGTAGCAAAATAACATGTTCAGGAAGTCAGTTTGTACCTAATGAAATGGGTATATAAACAAATTTAGCTTTTATCCCCTCCAATATTTTTCAGCAGGGAGAATGCTTCTAAGTCCTGCAAATTAAAAAAAAAAAAATCCCAAACATTTATTTCAAAATATCTAATAGCACAAGCAGAAAAGAGCACTGTCCAAGGGACTGTGGACATGGAATTAGCACTAGTAAATCCTACCAAGACAGACTTTTCCCACTTTCACACTAGAGATGGGGCAGGCAAATGGACTGAATCAATTTTTCACAACAGTGAAAAGAAGGAGAAAGGTATTTTTAGAAGAGAAAGGTTAAGGTTAAAACCAAGGTTAGCTTTAAGAGAAACCCTCACCTGAGACCTTCTCCTTCCAGAATTCCTACCAATAATTCCTCTCAGCAAACACAAATATAAGAACATCTAAGTAAACCCAAGTAAGGGAACAAGAGCAAGGCAAGAACCTGGGCTGGTAAGGAAGTTGCAGAAAGCAGATTAATTAGTTTTATTAGCACTCTGGGAGGCACAACCCAACCAGCTGAGTCTGCTGTGACTCATACAGATGTAACTTATCTTTCATGTACAACACAATAAATGACTGAACACGAGCACCCAAGTTAGAGCAGCAACACCATGGCCCATGCTGGGTACTGGAACTGAGCAGTTCAGTGATCACCAAAACATGGGCCTTGCTCAGAAAACTGAAAAACACCTGGAATTCTTCAGAGCAGAAAACTACTCAACTTGATTGCATTCAGCATTATTTAGAGACTTCTTTCTGCATATACTTCCACAATGATTCAAAACCTTCCTTACATCAAACAGTAACCAAACGAGCGATTTTTCAAATTAAATATGTACTGTGATGACATCATTTGCCTGTTTCTGTGTAACTACTGAAAAACACTCACTTGGAGGGAGCACATTACCCCAGACCTCCTTGCTTGCCCTGTGTGGGATATTTCTTGTCCTCTCGAGCAGCATCACTGGAAACTCTTCCCTTTGACTGCAAAGCCTCAATCTCACCAATAAAAGAGCTCCCACATCAGTAAATACTGCCTGGAGCCCAGATTGTTTCCATTACTGACACCAGTGGCAGCCAGTGCTGCCTCATTTTACCCAGGTTCATGTGAGCAGCACAGCTCTGACTCAGACATTTCACCAGCTGTCAGGCTGAGCACTGCTCTAAATCATTACTGCTCCTTGGGTTTCACTTTTACCTCTTGGTTTCAACACAAACCACAACTGCTTTGCTAAGAAAGAAATACTGGTTTTCCACAAAATCATGTAACATTTTCCAAGCCCTCTGGCATGATGGGGAATCAGAACTGTGGAGAGATCCATGTATCAGAGAACAAGATCAGCAGGTAACTGAACGCAGTAACACAAAAGTTCTTAACATAAGGGGCAATATGATAATAACTATTAAAATCTGTGCAACACTTGTAACATTTGATTTAAATTGGGTAGGTATGTATATGTAATATGTTAGATACTAAAGGAATCTGAACAGTATAAAAAGTAAAAGGGAAACTGTATTAGCATTTGACTTGTAAGGAGAAAATGACTGACTGTAATTAAGCCAAATGACTACACCACATTTCCATTTCGCATACAGAACATTATACATTGTCACTGGATTTGGAACATTTTATGCTAAAACCTTTCTTAAAGCAGACAGGTGTCATTTCCACTTAACTGTGCTTGAATCTCTTGGCAGTAGTAGGTGCATTAAATATGACCAATGTTAACAGGAATAAAGGTTATTTGCTTTTAGACAGTGGCACTCAGAAGAAGTAATTTTCTCTAACTGGTTTCTGCCTACGAGCACCTCCTCTGCTGGAGATGACAGAGGCAGAGAAGCACTGCTGCCCAGCAGCACACCAGCAGTGTAGATGGTGTGTAGCAAGAAATGAGGGTGAGACACCTGAAAGTCGACTGACACTCTTCTGGTGTAAATTACAAAGCAGCTTCTGAGAAAAACTGAAGTTGCTTTAAATAATTACTAACGGAAAGCCATAAAATGAAGTGAGGTAAACTAAAGTTGACAGATTTCATTCTCCTGCCCCTCCTCGAGGAAATTAACTCTGCTGAAAGGAATCTCTTTGCTTCCAGCAAGCAAACAGCCTCTATTTCCCTCTGGCTCCTCAGCAGTAGCCTCAGAGCATCCCAGCTGGTGCCTACTCTGCAACATTTTCCTTCTTTTTTCCTGGCCAAACTGAACAATCATCTCAGATCAATCCCAACCCTCTGCAGCCATCACCATCACCCACATCACACCTGTGCTCCTGCAGCAGTGCCCAGCACAGCTCAGAGGCTCCACCATCTGCCTCCTTGGGCAAAGGGACAAACCCACGGCAAGGGGGACAGGGAGGCAGGATCAAAGCTCCTTCCCACCTTGGGTCTAGCAGTTATTCCCTCCAGGTAAAACAGCCAGAACAGGATTTGCCAACACGGGGAACTACCAGCTGTGCCTGTGCCTTCTCCTGTGCTTTCAGTCCCATGGAAGTTGAAGTTCTGTAAACTGGGAACTGCTGCACCAAAAGCTGAGAAGAGCAACGTCCAGAGGAATCCTCACACAGTGCCTCAGATAAAAGCAGTCTGTTACATACTCCACTTTCAATATATTTATTATCCCTTCTCTTTATTCCTTCTATTCCAGGTGTTGGGTTGTTGAATCAGTAGAGCAGGCTTTATGAAACCTTGCCTTCCCCCTGACACTGAAACATAGGGTTTTATTTTTGACACTTAAATGTAGAAGTTTCAGCTAGAAGTGAGTTTTGTTGAAACCAACTAGTATACAAGATATAGAACTTAGCTGGAAAGAAATTAATGATTAAGGATAAGTTTTGATTATTTTATATTTATTCAGCTGTGTCTAAAATGGGCAATTAATAATCTTAGAAAAAGAAATTCAAAGGAGAGCCTGGACAGTTACAAATTCTACCCAGATGCAACCTATTCAAAAGCAATGGAAGAGAACTTTGGGAGTTTTCCAAGGTCAAATCTATTGTCAAAAACCAGACAAGCAAGGAGGCCAAAGTGAGGAAGACCCGTATTACTTCCTCAAAAGCAACCCTCAGACCCATTTTACGACCACCGACCCAAATTCCACTGTACCAGTTGGGCATGCTTAATGATTTTTTGCTAATTTCCATACGAAGCTGGGAATAGGAGGTGTTTCTGTAACTGTATTTTAAATATGTCTTATTGTTATAGATAAATAAGTCTTGTTTTGCATTGTGACTCTGGAGCTGTATATTTGGGAGCTATCCCTGCAGCTCTCCAGTGCTGAAATAAACACACACTGTCTGACCCTAACAAATTAGAGAGTCTTTGTCCATCTCAGGTGGATTTTGATATTAGATCTATGTCCACATTTTAATAATTCAACACCACGCTCTGTTTCAGTACCTTTAAGAGCAGTGACTGAATGGTAGCACTGACACCACTCACACACCATTCTGCAATTCAAAGTGTTCATGGGTATGGTTTCTGGTTCAAATCTCTGAAAAAGCTTCACCACCACTCTTGGACCTCCTCCTTTATCTTTTCAGTTCTCCCATACTGGTAGTGAAAAATCCCAAGGCTGTTTTCAGTGCCCAATTACAGAACAAGTTATCCTCTAACTGCCTGAGACAGCTTTTCATGAAACCTGCTCTCACCAATACATCACTATCAGCGATGCATTAAAATGTATTTTTAGCCTCATTTCTTATGGAAATGAACCTTTCCCACCTACTCCAGCTTTCTCTCAGTTTGTAGCTCCTTCCAATACCCATGGCCAGAGGCAGCATGAGGGGATTTTCACTGACATGTACAGGAAAGGCACTCAGCATTTTTAATTGTTGCCCATTTTAATTGTTGTTCAAAAAACCTGTTTCTGACCAGAAACTCAGAAAAACAAAACAAATTACTTCCAAATTTGTGTTTTCACTAAATCCTTGCCTCTATAAATCTGTCCTGCCCAGCACTGATGGCAAAGGCAATACTTGCTGTACCTGTGAATATCCAGCTAGTTACCTAACAAAAGTGTATTCCTGTGTATTTCTCAAAGGCTGGAACACTACATTCAGAGTGGCTTTTTTATTTCTGCAGGAGTGGTCCTGAGGGCTTGAGTAGAGGTAGCCTAGGAGGTTAAAATCCATTTCAAAAATCAGTCTTGTTTTAAATTTTGGCCAAAACTTTCTTCTGCCTTGTTGTGTACACACTTCTGTTTGATATTCAGGTAACTCAGAGCAAGTTGCTCTTGCATCAATTTCTTCTATGTCGTTCACTTTTCTTATTTTTCTAAGACTGAAGTTAGTTCTCACTCAGCTCAGAGTAACATACAGCACAATTTCTTTCTCAAAGGGAACCACAATTATGCCCCTGTCCATAGGTTTGTACCTTCTGTTTTTTTTCACTTTTGGGGTCAGCTGTGTTTTCATCATTATTAAAACAAATTAATTCTGCTTTTTTCTTGATAACTTCAAGTATTTAGTTGTTCTTTAGGGGAGGACAATTATGAAAAATTATGGGGAAAATTTGTCACTAATGTCAGTGTAAGATTTTTTCTTACTGGTTTTTGCTGCAAGGTATTTTGGGGGTTTATCTGTAGAAAATGCAGCCCCATCAGAAGCAGAAGTCTTCTTCACACTCTAAGGAGGAAAATTTCCAAACTCTGGAAACTGGCCCGTCTGGTCATCCTGAGAAATGCACTGACAGCCTTACTGAGAAAGCCTTTGCTAAGCTTCCAGTTTCACAGAATTACAGGAGCAATTAGGATGGAAAGGACCTCCAAGATCATCAAATCCAGCCTATGAACCATCCCCACTTTGTCACCCAGCCCAGAGCTCTGAGTGCCACCTCCAGTGGTTCCTTGGACACCTCCAGGGATGGGGACTCCACCACCAACCTGGGCAGCCCCTGCCAAGGCCTGACCTCCCTTTCCAGGAAGAAATTCCTTCTGATGTCCAACCTGAGCCTCCCCTGGCCCAGCCTGAGGCTGTGTCCTCTTGCCCTGCTCCCTATAAGCTAGGAAAATAACAGTACCAATTCTAGCAAGGCCCTTCTTCACACAGTCCCATAAAAGCTTGGAACTGTGTGATTGCTGGGGACAATATTAAGAAATGGAATTCTAAAATTTCTTTTTTAAATGCATCATTCATCTCAACAAAGTTACATAGCTGGGCCACTAAAGACATGGGTTCATTCCTTGGACAAGGGATGCTGCTGATCACTCTGGTGCAGTCTTTGCCTCACACCAACAATTCCCAGGGACTGAGCAAACAAGGTGTTCCCAAACAACAGCTTCAGCTGATGCTTTTCTAACCCTGTTTTACAGCTATTGTTGCTCAAATCAAGATAGCACATCCAAATGTAACAGTGCCAGCTTCTAAGAAAACTCTTTATTTCTAACAGAATTGTTTTGTTACATAAAACAGTGGGATTGGAAAAAAAACAGAGTGAAAGAATGGACGTTGTGTGTTTCTTGACATTAACAAGAAGTTAAAAAAAATTCTCTACTAGATGATGGAAAGAGAGAGGAGAAAAATCTGCTGTCTGTTTCAACAGAGAAGAATTGTGATTTTTGTTGATCAAAATCCTTCTTGCTTTTGCAACTGCTTTCTATTAATTGTTCATGCTGTGCAGACTTGCAGTTCCCAATTTCAACTAAAAAGCAGTAGTAGAAAATGTGCTATTCGACACCTTGCTGTCAGGAGGTGCCACCTAAACATACCTTTGAAAAGAATTTAAACTTCCATTAGTTTCAGTCCCCTCTTAAAACATCTCTTCCTCTCTTCCACTCATTCTGCTTCCACCCACAATGCTCTCAGGAGAACGTGGAGCACACTGCTTGCTAGAAAAGCCTGAAAAAACCTGGCTGGAACTATATGGAAAGGGAAGAATCAGAAAAAGAGAAGAATGACAAAATAAACAGAATTAAAAAAATATATTTATAAATGAATGAAAAATAGGAGGAGTGAAAACAACCCATTAAATTTAACTGATGACAGCATTTCTGTCAGTAGGGTAACCATTGGTTCCAGGGAGATAACATAACAACCAGAAAGTAAATTTAGGTTAAATAACTTTAATCCCTATCTTGGCTAAAAAAAAAAATGATCCTCATGTAATACATGAGTTAAAAGAAAATAATAATATTTCAGATCCCACTAAGTCTACAGACTATCTGTGAAGACTATTTTCTTGTTGTAGTAAGAAATCCACAGCTGCTGAGTTACCTGGACGAGATTCTGGGTTGCTCAGCAATCCTGAAAAATCAGGCCAGGTCTATTTAGGAGCTTCAAGTGAATGTCTGGGAATTTTACTTTAAATCCCCAGGTATGAAAGTGCTGTTCTATCTCTGCTACACCTCAAAAAGGATCACAACACCCAAAGCTCTAAAGGCCACGAGATACAATTTTTATCTCCAAAAGTCCCAGCTGCTCTTGATTATTTATTGCCACTCTAACAGCCACTTGAGAATGACCTTTAAATTTAAAGATCTTTCCCTGTGGGTATCTACCTTATAATACTGAGGTTTGGAAGAGGAGCAGTGAGGTTACTGATATGCCAGGAAGAGGGAACCTCTGAGAGGCAAACAAGGAGCATCAGGAAGTGCAAAACTGATTAGAATCCAGCTGGATTGGCTACTGGTCATATCTTAATAACTGGGGGGGCTGGGGGGAAGGTGGATTTATCTTAGATGTATCACAGGACAGAGAATTTATACCTGATATAGGAAAATATATTAGTTGAAGGTTCAACAATATAAAGAGAACAGAAGCCTAGAGACTGAGAAGGTGCCAGAATAGATCGAATTTGGATCATCAGGTATTTTCCTCAAGATAAAAATAATGATGTGCAACCAGGAGAAAAAGTGCTGTTTGAAGCCACCAAAAAAAAAAACCAATCTTTTTTTTCCTAAGTAATTTCTCATAATAAAACTTAGTAATTAATAAAAATATAGGAATTTAAAAGCAACAAGCTTTTCCAAGTCATCTTCCCCTTCACAAGTCTAAATAAATTATTTTCACAGGAAAAAAAAGATGAAAATTACAGAAATCAAACCCAGTAAAGGTGAATATAACTGAGTTGCTTCTCTTTGCTTCCACTCTCTGCCCTGCTGAGAGAAATAAATTAACTAATCAGAAGTGTAAAACACAATTGCTCCAGAAGCCAATATTTGATAACAATACAAAAAACCACCCTCACAAATAAGGTGAAGGTTTTAGGCAAAATATTCTGCTCCCACTTCAAACTTAGACCTTTCCACAACCTCCCACATGGCTGAGGGGGATGAATGCTTTGCAGTATCACCCATTAAAAACCACTTTGTCCTTCAAGGGTCAGTGCTGGTGAAAGGATCACTCTGGTTGTGCTTTGCTGTGTTTGCTTCAAGGTTTCGGTAGCACCGACTGGATGAGTTCCAATCCCAATCTGGAGTTCATTCCACGCTCCCAGATGGGATCTCTGCATGTGACAGGGTGAGGGGGAAGGACATTCTCCTTCACCCTAGCTCAGAGTGGATTCCTGCCTTTCCTTAAACACAGATTTACCCCCTGTGAGTTCCCAACTAACAATGAAATGAGTGTGAATCCAACATTGCCCATTTTCACAGCCTCTCACTATGTACTTGAACAATATTTCTTGTTCTAAAAACAAGCCATCCAACCAAAACCAAAAGAAAGAAAAGTGCCCTTTCTGTGAGTGTTGAAAGCAAGTTTTCAATCATGCTGCTTTATCAAAACTACTCATCTGCTAGGAGAAGTAAACAACTGGGTCTACGTTCAATGGTAGTTACAATTTTCTAAATGCTACAACTAAAATCATGATAAATATTATGAATATGGATTTTTATTAGGGTTCAGAGCCATGATTTTGCTGCCAGTCTTCTGAACGAGGCCTAAAAGACTGGAACATTTACCAAACAATTCCACGGGACAAGATCCTGAATTCCCACTTTAAATCTAACTGAGAATTCATCGAACTCCAAGAAGAACGAAATCTAAATATACCACAATGTATGCTAATATTGCCCTAATTCTGAAAGAAACTGATTAATAAGAAAGCAGGTCAACTCCAACACTGCCAGAGATGCTGCTGCTAAGAAGCAAAAGAAGTGAAGAGACTGAATCAAGAGAAATCATTCCTTCCAGTCCTGACAGCAAAAGCCACGGCCTGAACTTGACTTAAATGCATGAGATTATTTTGTTGTGGACAATCAAGGCAGGAGAAAAAGAAACTGAAGAGTGGCCAACAACCTTCTGTTACACACAGAGTTCTCAGGGGATGGAAAAAGGCTTCTTGTAGCAGCAGTCGAGGAAGCAAATACCTCAACAAAAGTTCTATACACCATGAAACAGTTACAGAACATTTTTCTTTTTTAAGATTACAATCTCATATAAATAGAAAAGATGGTTTTTCACAAAAAGGTCCCCACACGCCCTATAGCAGTTGAGATTCCAACTCTAGTTTGATTTTTCAAACAGACCATCAGACAGACTGGCCACCAACAGATGACAGGAACAAAAGTGAGACTGAATCAAGACTACATCTCCATCTTTCACCTGGTCATGGAATGGTTTAATGCCTTTTATATTCATATGGTCATATTTCACTTCAAGGAAAAACGGCCAATATCCCATTAAATTAAACCAAATCAAAGCAATGCAGCAATGGGGAAAGGGAAGGATCGACAAAGAAACGAAAATAAAATTTAGCCAAACTCTTTGGAGGTACACAGTAGAGATACAAAGTATTTAAAAGTCTAACTCAAGGATATTATTTGAGCTGTCCTGGGTTTACCACGACAATCTATATTTAAAGGGCTTTTTTACTAATGTGAAATAATGTAGCATAATATTCCTAGAAGCAGAGTTTTTATATGCATGGAAAAATAATGCTGTTTTCAAATCCTGCCTGTCAATTGGCTTACTCCAAAAATAGACTGAAAATGTGAAGTGCAATGTAGCAAACGAGAGCTAAGCACTCTCTCCCTTCCCTCATTCACGGTCTGTGATTTTTTAGCAGTATTTTTAAGCAGAGATGAGAACTGGGATTTTTTGGTACAGATGTTACCATGTTGTGTCCAGCCAAGCACACAAACACCGAGGCACATTTGTTTCATCAGCAGTGCCCCTGCTCCAATCCAGGATGCTGGGAAGGAGATCCAGTGAATTGTGGTGATGCCTTTGCCTGGTCTTAAAATCAAGAGTCAAACATGGTTAGAAGGAAAAAAGGGATTTTACCTTGGGATTTATTTTAAGGATCCTCAGGTGCACCACATCCAGGTCAAATGCACCTCCCTGCACCCCGCAGTGCACACCCACCAAAGATCTGGGATCACACTGTAGGTGTTACTAATTAGCACATCTATCAAAGATTCCCCAATGAGAGGCTCCAGTGAGCCCCCTCCCCAAGGAACCTTCCCCTGGATGGTTCTGTCTCAGGTTACAAAATGTGTTCTGGAGAGGCCCTTGGGCTCTGGGCACACTGATCCCTCACTGCAAAGCTTCTGAAATGTTCAGTCTCCCAGCCTGACAAACAAGATCAAGAATGGAGGCAAAAAGCACCAAGAATACAGAAATTGTAAAAAGGTATAACAGGGATATAAAAGAAAAGGCAAAAATCATCATGGCATCAACGTGGGTAGCTTCCAAAAAATCAGGAGTTTAGGGCTTGCCCTATCACTGTTAGGCTGAATATGCAAAACTGAGTCAAACTTCTTTAATGTTCCAGGGTTCCCCTGAAGGAATGGGGATTTTCTGCAGCAGGAATGAAGAGCTGGACCAAAATGTACATAACTAACAATACTAACACACAATCATACTGAAAAGCTGCAGAAATGCTTCTGGATAAAAAGACTGCCAAGTTTTGATGATTTCTAGACTGCAAACATTGTTAGAAGACGTCTTACAAATGCCTGCCAGTGCCCACACCTTCCTTATTCAGTATTTTGTCAGGGACAAAAATATTTCCAGTATGGTAACAGGAAAAAACCCTACAGTATAACCCAAATATCCACCTGAAATTTCAAAGTTTTCTGTACAAGCACTTTTCAAGTAATAGTTACTTTATAAGAAAAAAGCAAAAATACTCATGGTCTTGCTGACTTCTGCAAGCATGATGAGAAATTCTGCTCTAAGAAAATGGAAAAGAAAAACTCAGTCATCAAAATAACTTAAACACTGACATCCCAAACTGAAATTTTGCCTGACATTTTCCCATCTTTTCCACAACATGAAGAAGACTCAAGCAAGATGACTCAAGCTAACCTGAAGGTACAGGAGTACATGGAGCTGCAACACAGGAAAACAAATTTGAGCACAGAGAATCCACTTCAGGATTTAGGCACTCAAATCTAGCAAAGGATGGACCAAGAACACACCTTAAAAAAAAAAATCACATTTTATTCACAGAACATAACTACCAATAGTGGTTTTAAAAGCAAATGAGACAATGTTATTAGGGTCAAACCTATGTAAACTGATCCAATTTTAAAATGAAAGGAGTAGGATGGAACAGCCTTCCTCTCGACAAAACTAACAAGGATATATCCAATTCTATAAATACAGCAGTGAGAGTTCTTTCCAGATCTAGTTTGAGTTCTGGTTTTCTCGATAGGTAACACATTATTTCAGAAAACAGATAACATTCTGCTGATTAGGGGTGGAACAACATTGTTGGACTGCATCCCCATCACAGCTCACTAAGGTACCTGCCTCAACTTTGCTGTTACTTCATTATCAACTTTGGGGAGTGCAGAAGCACCTGAGAAAATACCAGTTGGTTGTGGGGATCTGTAGACTGTGTGACAGGCACACAGGCTGCCAGGGCAAAGAAATTTTTATCAAGGATTTTTTTATTCCCTCTTGAATACAACATGGCAGTCCCCTTTTTTTATCCTGCAGGTTTGATCCATTAAGTTTTCCAGTGGCATGATGAAGAAGAGGGCTTGTTGGACTCCTGCTGAACCAGCTGCAGATTGGCTGGGGAACTCGACTTACCCACGTGGAGAGTCTGCAACCCTGCTTTTGCAGCATCCCTTTGGCTTCTAAAAAATCCTGCTTTTAGATAGAAAGGGTTAAAAAGCCCTTTCTGCTATGACTGCCTATCAAACAGCTTGGCTCTTAACTACGATATAAATACATATATTTTAAAGCAAAAGTATATCCCTAAATGCTTGATCTCAGAACTAGCAATATAGTCCCCTTCACAAGTGCTTGCTGGTGCTTTTCCAGAAGGTATTTTGTTTCCCTAGCAAGGAAAGATGGAGACAGTTGATCACCCTGACACTTCCCTCCCTGCCACCTTACACACACAGCCACAGATGCCCATTTATCACTCACAACTACTCAGAAAAAGCAGCTGAAGCAAACTGGGCTTTCTGTTCCTGACACACCAAATGTGAAAAGGAACACCCAGAGAGAGGAAATGAGAAGCAGTAAGGGAGGGGAGCAGGAAGGTAAGTGCAGAGGCTGTGGGTCTGCCTGCAGCTCCCCTGGCATCAGCCCCAGCTGGGCCAGCAGCAGGACCAGATGCCTGAGGATGAGAACAGGACAAACATCCTCAGGCACAGTCCCCCAGCCTCTGCAGCACAGGGACTCTCAGCATTTAACACACTGTGCCTCCCTAAACTCTCCTGAATTTTTAACCCATGTCAGCTCTCGCCATCCAGAGTCCCTGGTCAGTGCCTGCCATGATTCACTAAACACACAGTTTGCTTTCACAGTGGCTACTTACACCCTGCTCTCCCCCAGGCAATCCCAACCCCACCGATTTCTCAAGCTCCCCTGTACCTTAATCCTCCTTTCTAGGCTGGAAAATCCTAAGGACTTCAACTCTTCCCTAGAGAAAAGGAGCTCCTTTGCCATTCCTCAGAATTCCTTCCAGCTGTGCTACCACGGACCAGTGACATTTGGGATTCAAGGTCCAGGCACATCGTGGTGATGGTAGAGATGATTTCTAGCAATCTTCTTTATTTTTATAATTACTAATATCTCAACACTTTCTGGTAAGCCACGACTCATTAACCTACCATCTCTATAATGTGACTTACAGAAACCCAAAATCCCCTGACAGGAAAGAGATTAAATCCATTTTATTTTGTAGGAAAAGCAAGACCTGCTTTTCTTCAGAATTAATATTTATATTTCATCTCTTGAATTTCATCTGCCCCTTGAAATCCAAATATTCCCCAAAACAAATTATCAGCAGGTATTCCTCACATACACCCCATTTCAAATGTCATTATACCAATGTAAAGAATTTTCATTTTGGTAAATTTATTTTTAAACAAAATCAATACCATTATTACAAGAGCACTTCGTTATGATTTTTATTTTCAAATTACAGACATTACTAATGCAATGAATTTCATAACATAAGATGATCCCTGAAGTCTAATTGTATCAATGACCAACCATCACAGACATTCTTTTCCCAAAAAAAAAGGGTGGGGTAAGCAGCACTTAAGCAATAACCTTCCTGTCCCACCATCAGAGCCAGAGGAAATACAACAGACAGATAAATTATCTCCATAAACCCCATCCAAAAATCCAAAATACTGTTTCACCACCAAAATACTTTCTTCAGTTAGCAACTTTTACAAACAAAATCAGAGGCAAAGGTTTCAGCCCATCAGAGGATGTCAGAGAACTTGTTATCTGCCACTGAGGGTCTTGCCAAGACACCTGAAATCTGGCAAACAAGGTACAGCAAGACTTTTTTCAGATACAGTGAAATGCAGCCTAAGTACATTTCAGACTGGATGCAGCTCCCTTCAAGGACATGACCTTTCCAACACTCCATAAAAGTTTTTACATGAGCCAAGCAAAGAGCACAGCTACAAAACAGCAAAACTGGATTGAAAACTCTAATTTCAAACTGAGCTTCCAAATCCCAAAAGCCAGAGATCAAGTAAAGCACAGAAAGAAAAGGAAAATAATGAATTGGTTAGGAGCTGCCAAAGTAAGAGATCACAGAAAACATGTGAGTCCTGAGTTGAAAAATCAAAAATCATGAACATCATTTCATGAGAACAGCATGCAGTTCTCTGCTTACACGGGGTAGATTTCTTTCTTTTCTGTACAGCATCTCCACAAACCAACATGAGATAACTGCCTAGACAATATAAAATATTCACTATTACAGGGAGAGTAGTTTCAGATGAACATCTTGCATTCACAGCCTGTGTTTGCTGCCTTGGCTTTGGCAATTTCAGCACACACTTAGAACTTGCCCAACATGAGCCACGAAGTGCTCCCCAAAGCCCCTGAAATGCATCAAAAGCTGCCACTGAACCCTTGCCATTGTATCACTATTTACAACCCTTATGTACACACAGTTGCATTAAAACTCCCTATAAAAACTGTAGTGCCTGAAAACCTACCTGGTTATAACAAAACTCTCAAGTGAAGATCCTTCTGGCCTGTCGAGGGCACAGATGAAAACCAGACTGCTCTGTTCTTGACTTAGTAACAATTCATGACTCACAGCATCCAGACCTCTCTTTTTTAAACTATAACTAATTTCCTTACCATTAAAAACCCCAACAAACAGCTCTGCAAAAGCCTTGCTGGGGCAGTTTAAGGCATTATTGCCTTCAGCTGTCTCTCACCCCATCTGCAGAGGATTACCTTCATGGGTAAGAGTTTAAGCAGAGGGACAGACAGGTGCTTCAGCCCTACCCACCAGTACCCAAAAATGGGTTTGTGCAGAGCTGCCAGTGACCCCGAGCTATGAGGAGGTTCAGCCAGTGTCTCTCCTAAGGCAGAACTACTTTACTCTATCATGGAAAACATCATTTGTCCATTTACAATTCTGAATTTAGTTGTCCCACGGGAACTTTTCAATGACACCTGCAACAAGCAGAACCAACACTGGAGAGATGATACAAGGAGTGGAAACGTTCACCTAGGACAGGTATTTGAAGCTGTTCCTGCCTAAAGTGTATGAAATTTGAAGGAGTTTGTGTTCTCCCAAGTAACTGGGGACCCTCTGTTATACCTGCCCAAACCACTACCCCATCCTTCATTTAAATACCTCACAAAATGGACTTCTTTCATGACAAGAGGAATTTGTGCTTATTTAAATAACATACAGAAAAAGGAAAGAAAAAAAAAGACATTTAAAGAAAACAAAGAGCAATGCTGTCAAGTTGCACAAATGCCCTCACATGATGCCACTGACATCTCTGAGCTCCCCCTTCTCAAAATCTTGGTGCTTGTCTCTTTTTCTAACACTGCCAGCTGGACATTTTAGACTGTGAGCTTTGAGGCAGGGATGAACACGGCACAGGAAAGAAGAAACTCTTTGCCCTGGTCATCCCTGCACTTAGAAACGTTTCATTTTGCTCCAAGTCACCTTTGTTTTTGTCCAGAGTCTCATGGTGGTTAAAACGAAACCGCTGCAGCACTGCTGTCACAGTCTGCTCTGGAGGGTTAAGTCTGGCAGCAGATGGTGGAAGGCTGGGATGAAGTCCCAAAGATTTTATGGCCTGAAATTACTCTTCTTAGCCACTGGTCAGTGCAGCTGAAAGCCCTGAGGTTTCCTTACATCCATCCTACCTTTCATTGCAGAAAGGAGGAGCACGAAGAAACGATGGATGTGAAAGTGGTGGGTTTTCAGCATTTTCTCATGGAGCCATTAACAGCTTCTTCTCCATTCACATCCCACTCCTTTAGCACTTACAGCTCATGGAGCTCGGGGGATTGTCCTAATATCAAATAGGGAAAGGAAGAATTTCTTTGCAGAATGATGAGAAAAATCCGTGTGTAGGAAGCTCCTCTTAAATACCCTTCTACATTGCCTTCATCCCATCAACAGTAACGGCACAGACTTTAGTTAACAATTAAAAATGCTGAGATCTATGCATAAATTCAGGGCATACTTGGAAAAAATTAAATAAGTCTGTGAAAAATAGGGGTAAAAAAAATCAGGTTTTACTTGAACTCCATATTTGGTTCAGCAAAAACCACGTAACCTTTGGAAAGTGCTGTCTTTAAGCAATGTTCCAGGCAACGCTGTGAATGACAGGAGAACACTTCCTCAGTGATGCTGCCATTTCTGGAAAGGTCTACAAATTAATTGGCATCTGGGTGACAAAGCAGTGTTTGGTTTGGCCATTCCAATGCCATCCATGAAATTTTTCAGTGAAAAAACCCCAATGAAATTAATCAAGTTCAGTTCTTGGGTAGAAAGATGCACCATTCTATCCATAAAAAAAGAGCCCAAGGGAGCAGGGGGCAGGGATGAAGTCAAAGGCTTCCAACAGCAACTTTAACAAATAAAGCATCTCTATATTTACATGTGCAGCTACAGCCGTAATGTGGAAAGATGAAACAGCTCCATGATGAAATGAAACAGCTAATGAAATAACTTCTCATTAAATCTCAATTTCTAATATCGACTGCTAAGTTAATTTACCCATAAAAGGACATTTTACTAGTTTTGCTGAATGTAAAAATTAAGTGTACTCAAGGACGTTCTATTGTCAAACACTAATGAAGGAAAATTAATCATTAAACCAATAAAACCTTTTTAAAAGGTCTTCCTAAACTGCCTGTGAAGGCAGCTCAACAAAGCAATTTTTCCCAACTTTTCAGCAGAGGAAGCACAAAGACTGCACAGAAATAAAAGTGGCACAGTACCTCATGCTTTACCAAATACAATTACAAAATGGATTCTTGAGCAGAAACAGGGAAAGAATATCTTACTATAAGACAGTAAATGAACCTTCAAAGATAGCAATGTGCTTTTCATCACTATAGTTCCCTTTCTCTTTAAAGAACAGCATTTTAAGAAGAAATTCACTTAGCTAGAAAATAAGGCAGCACATAGAATTTGGTGAAGAAAAAACCACTTTTCTGGTAGTTCTTTTGCTGCCATTACACGATTGTTTGGACTTTTCCTTGGGCTGCAGACATGAGGTTCCAAAAATGGTAAGGCAGTCAACCTTGACATTGCCCCTGGTGTGCTGCAAGCATAAGAGAAATGTAACAGCACAACATAATCTACCTGCATAAAGCAGTTTTTCACTTATATATATATTTATATTTGCTTTGCTTACCTATCAGGCATATAGATATTTTACAGCTGTTTCCTTTTTATTACCTGTATTATCAATAATGACTTTTTTGCATCAACTTCTTCAGTTAGAGTCTGGGCTCCTCTTTACCAGGTATTTTGTAAATCACAAAGATCTTCAGGCCCATGGAAGTGAGAGCCTGCTTTAAAAGTATCATTGTTTAATCAGGTTTTCATACAAGAACATACTACTTTCTAGAATGACAGAAAGAAAATCAGAAGTGACAGATTGGGTGACTGGAATTTATGCGACTTTTTTAATCCATTAAAATGCCCAGCCTTCTAATTCTGGAAGAGAATTTAGCACCAGCTGGAATCCTCAGACAGCATTAGTAAACAGTAACAAAATGTCCCTCAAATAAAAATTTTAAATCCTGAGTTTAGAAAACACTTCCATAAAATGAAACACACACACACTAAATTTAAAGATTCATGTGACTGACCAGGTCAAGTCCCTTCACCTGGGAAACAGAAAAATGAAAAACAATACTTAAATCTGCTGAGGATGCTTAATTTGACAGATTCCAGGAGATTTATAGAAAATAGGTTGAAATGTGAATTTACAGCAGCTGAAATTCAGGGTCCAGGTAAGCAAATCAGTGTTCTTGCACCAACAGCATGAAGGCAATGTTCAACAAACCAAAACACTTTAAACAGGGGATGAAGAACCTTGGAACCCACAAGTCAGTTCCAGGGTTTTGGATTTCTCCTATATTCTCTCCCTCCAAGAACAGCCTGAGGAAAAAGGGAATCTTTAGTTGCACCCAACAAATCCACACACTGAACAGGCTGGCAGAGAGCAACATATTGCTACCTGTGCCCTCTGGGGTGAGCAAGCTCTATGGTGCAGCCCTTGAGGCCCAGCCCTACCTCTGACCTACCATTTCCAGGTATTTTCAAGCAATGAAGCTTGGAGTTGCTGTAAATCAGCACTTGCTGAGGTGACACAAACAGGGTTCAGCTAAGGCAGAACCCACCTAAATGAGTTTGCTCTAGTGTTGCTACACATCTGGAGTCACAGTACCACACTCACAGCACACCTGCTGCCTGCAGACTGGGTTCAGGAAGCTGTAGTTCGACTTCAAGCACTTGCTAGAACTTTCCCCTAATCTCAAGAGGTCCCATAGAAACTTGCCACCAGAAATGCCAATGAAAATCAGAAGCTCTAAGCAGCCAGCTCTGGAGCACAGATACAAAATGACTTGACAAGTAGGAAACCAGTCCTGTGAATTGTGAGAAATAAGATATTCTGTTGCTCCTTGTCTAGGTCTTGCCCGCCGAGGGCATACTGAGCAGGGAAAAATGACAAAATAATGACAAAACTAAATGAATCCAAGTTGTGCTCATAGGAAGAGCTGGGGTTACACAGCCATACAGAGCAGCAGCGAGCCAAAAGAGCCTCCTGAAATAAAGATCAACTTGTCAAAAGAAGGCAGCAAATCCATTCCTGTAGACAGGGAGCACTACGAGATCCGTGTGAAGGATACCATTGCTTTTTCCCTAATGCCTATGAGAGCCGGGTGTCAGCAACAGCTCAGCTCAGCTCCAGGAATGTCTCAAGTCATACTTGAATCTGCTCTGAAGACAAGCAATGCCAGAAACCAGAGTACAAACATCTCAGACATCAAGTAAGCCACTTTGAAATTTGGATTTGAAATCGTTCACTCGAGTCCTAACCCGAAAGGACTCTCACAGAGAAGAGAGTGTAACATCAGGGAACTAATGCCAAGGCTGAGTTTGATTGATATAATACTGCTTTATTCCATTGTTTCAACTTTCTTACAGGTTTTAAAAAATGTACAGGGGTTCAGAACCACCTCAACAGAACAAAGAGTACAGCATTAAGGGAGCTCTAGAGTCAAACCACAAGTGTGCACACGTGGTCAGCTTTCATTACAAAAAGTAAGAGGCACAATCTTTACATACGCATTTTGGTGAAAGAAGGAATAATAGTGCAGTGTTAAAAGGCACCAATAATCAATAACTGGGCCTTTTTAAAAAGCCAATAACCATCTAAGAAAATGACATTTGGTTCAAAGTTATAATTTAAGTATTGTATCGACTGGCATGCATCTGAACCCCTGGCAATTTATTACACAGACCTAATGTGTGCCCTTGCAAAACCAAAAGGATTTCATCAGTGGACCTGGAAGTCACTTCAGTACAAAAGGACACACCGAAGCTCTTGGCCTGTACCTAACACTAAAGTGTCTTGCTCACCTCCTCTGAGAACACGTGGCTAACAAAGAGCTGCACAGAAGTATTTCTCTCAAAGCAAGTGTGAATTTTTTAACGCTGTGCTATGAAAACATTAGGCACAGACCACAATTTATGCCTTCTCTTAAAAAAAATACTCTATGTGCAAGTGAAGGCCACACAACAGACTGACAGCTACGACAGTAAGCTCTTGACATTTCCCAAAGGAAAGGGTGGGCTAGTTTTCATTTTCTAGGCAGTGCTGCACACTGCTGTGTGCCATTATCACATCTGCTGCGTTCAGAGCATCTGTGGAAGCAGTGAGGAAAAGCTTTAGTACACCCTAAAGGACACTACATGGATACTGTGTGCTCATTTAACTGGGTCAGGAGAGGGAACGACTGAAGAAATCCTTGTGCATGGGCAGCTGCAGCCAGCCAGCCCGCCAGGGAGGGCTACTGCTTCCTGCAGAAAGAATGGTTTGGAACTCAAGTTTACCTCACAGGTGCCCTCAAACTCACCCACCTGCCTGCAATGGAATGTGAGGGTGCACAGCGTGGGAAAAAAGGGAAATGAGAGGGAGAGCTTCTGTGTAATTTGTACCAAAACGAGCCAGTTCATCCCAAAGCGTCTTGCCCGGGGTAGGGTTTATGCATTGCAGATTTTTTGTACAACTGAAAATTGTACAATGTGTGAGCAGAGATAGAGCCGATTATTACCTGCAGTACCTACTAGAGTCCTCAAGTATATAATTTACGGGCAGCTGCATACTGTGGTGTTGATTGCTTCCTCTTAAATCTATTAAAATTCTGAAGGCTCCAGTGTATTCTGACACAAAGACAACTTGTCTACAAGGGGGAAAATGTAAGATAGTAACTAACTAATTTGTTTCACGAGGAGCCTCCTCTGATGTGGTAGTTACTCCATGCCCTTTGGAAGATTTTTATTTCTGACTTTCTTCATCACCTCTGTTGAATTGTTCTCCTGACACTTTCACAAGAGTTCAGTGACCCTCCTTACAGCTGCCTTTGCCTTTTCCAGGATGCCTTTTAAACTCACTCTTAAAACCACGGCGAGCTGTTCAAGTAAACATTTCTCTCTGGCAAGTTCCCAGACACCACAAACACTATCAAAACTCTGCATTTGATTACAGGTGCCCGCTTCCTTTAAATGGAACAGGAATTAGCCCGTTTCCTTGGCTTAGGGTCCCGTACATCCCTGTCCTTGGAACACACACAAGATGAACACATCGTCTCTGACAGTCTCCGTAGTCCCAGCCTGAACACGCTGTTGGAGAGGCTATAAATCACACAGTTGCAGAAACTATTGCTTATAGCAAGCCACGTTGTTAGGAAGGAGAGGGCCGGGTTTTCCAGCACCCTCGAGCTTTCCAGCAGGAAGTAAATGATATAAGGGAGCCAGAGCACGTAGAACACGCTGGTTATCCGGAACAAAACCATGGCATAGCGGCGGTCGGGGCTGTGCCCAGCCTCCCCAGCAGCGTCCCCTTCGTGGTTAGGAAAGCGAGCTCTCCGGTCGCTTATCTCTTTGGTGTGCTGCCGGCAGATTTTAAAGATGTGGAAATAGGTGAAACATATGACAAAGGCAGCGGGAGCGTACAGTAAGCACACGATAAAGCCAGTGAAGTAGGCATTAGTTAGCCAGGAGGTAGCACACCATTCAAAAATGTCTCCATGGTAACCAGGTTTTCCCCAACCGAAAAAGGAAGGCAAGAAGATCAGACAAGAGTATATCCAGATGAGACTGATGCAGATTCTCAAGCGACAAGGTGTGACCAGCTGATTATAGGAGAGAGGCTTTGTAATGGCGAGATAGCGATCCACGCTGATGCAAGCCAGACATGCCATAGATACGCTTTTGAGCACAGAGATGATGTATCCAAAAACTTGGCAAGTCAAGGACTCGTGGACACCTGTTGAGTAGTGGAGCAGTGACAAAGTAGGAACCAAGCAGCTGACTCCAACAAAAAGATCAGCATAGGCCATGGTCTGAATAAAATAGCTGGTGGTGTAATGGTGCAGGAGTGGAGCACAGTGGAAAACAAATATCACAGTTAAGTTACCCGCAATAATTAAAAATGTTAGCAAGACAATCACGACTGTCTCAAGGATACAGATGTCAACTGCATTGTAGTGACCGAATCCAAGAGGGCAGGAGAGGTGCTCAGATAGGTTCATAACACTACTGCTCATATTCAGAGTCCTCCATTCAATCCATCGGGACTGGTTCATGCTTTGTGCTTAGGGAACTGTGCAATCTGAGCCTTAGTGAGCAGCTGACCTGCTGAACAGCAGCTAAACTCTGCTCCAGCGTCTCACGGTCTCTCTTTGCAGACACTGCCAGGGCTTACACGTGAGAGGATTAGAGTCCCATAGCTGTTGATGCCTCCTCAGCATCAGTGCATCACCTCTGGCACACCTTGGCTTTAAGGAAAGAACGAAAGAAAGAGAGATAGAAAGAAAAGAAAAACAAAAGCCAGAAAGAGAAAGGCCACTGATCAGCTCCTCCAGTGCTCTTGACCCATCTTTAGCAAACACAAGGCACTTCTAAAACGAACAGAAATAAAAGCTGACAAAAGAGACACATTCATTTCCCAGGGAGAGAGGGGAGGGAAATCTCTGACTTATTCTCCTGAGAAAGTCGTTTGCTTTGGAATATACTGGGGTGAGGGAGAGGAGGAGAAGGAGGAACCTCAGTACAGCTCAGGTTTCCTGGACCAGCAGTTACTGGAGATAATCTTTACGTCTCAGTTTAAATCACAGACTGACTGGAGACTAAAGGAAAAAGTTCATCCTCTAACGCAATCTTTTCTTGTTCGGTTCAGAAGATGGTTCTCCATCTTACCCATGCTATTCATTGGAAAGGTAAGGAAAACATTTTTGTCAAGGTTAATTCCAATAGACTCACCACTATTTGGGTATGAATAATGAATTTTATTTAGGGGGAGACAGGTGGGGGATGAGGCAGATTTGTCCTCTGGCTCCCAAGAAAGAAAACATACATCTCACATACAATGAGAAAGACTGTGTCTATTAATTTAAAAATGCAAATAATTTAAGAATAGATTTTGGAGACTTATGTCAGTATTTACAGTTCCTTTAAACAATTATAGTCCATTACAATTACGAATGCCAGAATCATAATTCAGTGTCCTCACAGACAAAATAAATCCTCTTGAATTTAATTTCAGCAATGGCAATTTAAAATAACCATCTTTAGAAACACTGCCTACAGAGTGGATCGGTACCCAGGAGTTCATAGGTATATCCATGATATTGCTCACCTCTGTAGCAACAACTGAACCATTTCACAAACCCCCACACAACGAGCTCAGAAACTTCCATCTGCATTCTGTTGGGAAGCTAATGAAATGCTGATTTGACTAGAAAAGCTGCCATTGTTTACTACTCCATTATTCTGTTGCTCAGCTTCATCTTCTCAGGGGTTTAAGGTTTCTATATTTATTAGGTGATCTGCATAATAAATAGTTGCTTTAAAAAATTGTTCTTCTATTTGCAGGACATTACCTTGTTCATTTTATTCACAGCTACGGAGAGAGGAAACATTGAAAGAAAGCATCTTCTGTGCTCAGTTTTAAGTAAATGCTTGATTAGTTCAGGAATCATTAGGCAGGTAATTATATGTATACAATCTTGGTTTTTGAACGGCTCCTAAAACGTTAAAACCATCATTAATCCTAGAGTTCCTGAAACTAGAAGACTAGCAGAGAAAATTAATGAATCCACATAAAATCATCTCCAAGGTCATTCAGCTGGCTTTTGTTTTAAGTCTCTTTAAAAGTACCAGGATCCCTCTGATGTTTCTGATAGTCCTTGCCGTGTCTTCAGGAAGAATTTCAGATACTAGAAAAGCCAAATGTTCAATTCTGTCGCAGCACTTTGAGAGAAAGCATTCTTTTTGGAGTTAATTTCCTGTCGTGCATCGCCACGCTGTACAGAAAGTCCTTTCACATTTTATAACATCCCCGAATATTTCCGCCTATTTGCTCCCTTTGTCTATAAGCAACAGAGCACGTACAAAATCACTCCTTTCTCCAATTCCCTGCTAAAGCAATAGAGAAGCTTTCTCACCTACACGCATCCTCACCAGCCTCTATGTCCAGCACTTGACAGGGAGTCCTGTTATACCGCGGTGCGGCTGGAAGCGGCTGCCGCTGTTTCCCTGCTCCCCCCGTGCGATGATTGCCTGCACCTGAGCCGCTGCTCCTCCTCCTCCTCGTCCTCCTCCCCTTTCTCCCGCCGCAGCCAGGAGCGCTGCCGGCCGCTCCCCTGCTCCCGGCCCGTCCAATGGCGCCGGCACCGGGAGTGCCAGCGGGCGGAGGGAGCAGCGCAGCGCCGGCACCGGACCCACCGAATCGGGAACCGGACCCACCGAGCCGGGCACCGGACCCACCGAGAAGGGAACCGGACCCCCACCGAGCGGGCACCGGACCCACCGAGCCGGGAACGGGACCCACCGAGAAGGGCACCGGACCCACCGAGCCGGGAACCGGACCCCACCGAGCGGGCACCGCACCCACCGAGCGGGCACCGCACCCACCGAGAAGGGCACCGGACCCACCGAGCGGGCACCGCACCCCCACCGAGCGGGCTCCGGACCCAGCGAGCGGGGAACCGGACCCAGCGAGCGGGCACCGCACCCCCACCGAGCAGGCACCGGACCCACCGAGCGGGGAACCGGACCCAGCGAGCCGGGCAGCCCGGCACGAACCGCTGCGCCCCGGGAGCCGGAGGAACAAGCCAACACAGCCCTCCTAGAGAGATGTGCACGGATAACCCAGGCACAATCTAATGAACGACCTGCTAACACTATTTACTCAAACAATCCCCAAGTTACTAACTGTGCACGCACCTTTTAAGCATCACCTGCTAAGGTTTAGCTTGGTAAAATATCTGCAAATAGTTCCACACAAATTTTCCAGTCTTTGTTAAAAAAATTACAGCCCCCTTTTTAATTATGTCCCCCAATCAATTAGTTCCAAACTTAACACATATGTGTTACAAACTCATCCGTACCCAGTTTCGATATTGTTCCAGTGTGAGTAGTACCCTAATTGCTTCAACATCGGTTTAAATTCAAATACTTGTAACACATTATTTTCCAAACAGAACCAATTAGCTCAGCCCTCCACTCCTGCAAACAGATGCAGCTATTCCCTGATTAAGGACTCTGAACTTTTGTTTACTTCACACTTCCTAAAAATAAACCCCGTCACAGAAGTACAGCCATCAAAGTTATCTTATACAGACAACCCGTGCATCCTTAGACACTGAAACAGCCGATTTAGATACCAAAATACCAACCACAGAATAGCATTTTGGGCTATTGATCAGCAGAAGATGAGTCTGGGATGGTATCGGAGGCTTTAACCAACCAAGTCATTAGAAATTACAGTGATTTAAATCCAAGGCAAACCAAAGGCAAATTTTTAATAAGCTGCTCCTGAGTTAACATTTGTATTTTGAGTACTGCCTGGAGCAAATGTCCAAGCCTGAATGACAAGTCTGTAGCAATGTGAAGCAGCACAAACTGCAGCAGTGTAAAAGTGGTTTGCAGTAAGGGCATGTGATCATTCCAAAGTCCTCTGTCAGAGGATTTAAGAAAAAATTAAACTATCTCTGATACCTCAGGATGGTAAAAGGCTCCAACAACAGACTTAATGACTAAATTTAGTCCCTGAGCACAGATTTCAGCCCCAGTTATCCATACCAGGGGCAGAACAATTTTTATTGTTCTTCTTCCCACTCCTCTTGTGGGGGAGGAGGAGGAGAATAAACAGCGGGCACAGGCTTGGCAGTGCCCAGTACTTCTCCCATTTCTCCTTGGGACAGATCGTGGTTGGCACCAGGGATATAAAGGGCCAGAACACCTTAAAATGGACATTAGGGAGCCCCAGAGGCACGCAGGGGCATGAGATAAGCAAAGGCACAGCCTGACGAAGCGGACCACAGGAACGGCTCGGTGCATCCTGCTCCATACAGGTTTAAAGACTGGTAATTACTAAAGCTTCCAAATGTCACAGCAACCACTGAGTCACCTTGATCTCAGGTCGGCCCCAGCTGGAGGCTGCTGTGCGTGCCCAGAGCGCTCAGCTCTGAGAACAGGCACTCACAGCAGCCATATGTTTCGGGGCTGCTGCAGGAAATCCAGGCTCTGCTGAGCAGGTAACAGGAAAATCAATGGCAGCCTCTGCTGGCTGGTTCTAGACGCAGGTAAAATGCACCCTCTAAGGAAATTACAGCTTAAGGGACGAAGTGAAGGGAAGTTTGACTTCTTTGGGAACACGAGCAGGCTTCCTTCACTACCAAAAATGCAGTCATGCTGCAAGCTGCCAGCAGCTTTATCACCTCAGCCACTCGCTATAAACTGCAGCAGGCTGACGGCACCAAGTTGTGCTGTTTTACGTCTCTTTAGAGGCAAGGGGAAATGAGGAAGAAATCAGCCAGTCCTGAAGGAACATTGCAATTATGGAGGCAATTTACAAAATGTAGCAGCAGCAGAATGTTGCATCTGAGGTGGCACGTTAAAAGCTCTGTGTGGAAAGGGTTTTTTTTTATTTGGAGATTAGAGACACATTTGGGCCTCTGGCACTGTTTTAAATAAAACATGCTTCAGGATTTTGGTTTAAGTTGTGTTTTAAGAAAAGGGAGTGAGAAAGGGTAAAGTTCTACTGGAAGAATTGCCCTACTGTCACCAAGGCAGCATCCTACATGGCACACAAGTTCCCATAGCTGGCTACATCCAGCTGGAGGACTGAGCACTCTTCAAGCTGAATAGCAGGAGCAATTCCACACCTTCTTTATAAACTCCATCAGCTAGAAACAACACAAGTCACCATAGAAAACAGAAGACTCGCACCATCTGATCCTGCTGAAAACAGAGGGGATGTGGTAGGAGCATGAGCTTTGCAAGGCTGTGAAAGCAGCGGCGATGTGTGACCCTGCAAGGGAACCAGACAAAGCTTCTCAGACACAAAAAGTCCATATGGAAGGAAATTTAGGAGCTCCAAGCAAGAAAACAATCTGTTACTCATTCTGTTTGGAAAGGAATAGCAATATTTGATTCCTAAATCCTTTTTTTTTGTAAGGCAACGGGACTGATGGAAGCAATCCTCTGCACAAAGCAGCATCTCAGTCACACCACTCCTTTCTAGTTTGGAGTCTTTTCTTGTGAAATTATTGGATGGTCAGCTGGATTAAATGGACAACAATAATTTCCATAAAATCTTTTTTAAAGGCATTGATGAGAGCAAGGAGGTGCAGCTGAGAGTGTGGGATGAAGAACACAGAAGTTATTTATTTAGATGCAGACCTGAATGACAGTGTTGATACACATACCAGCTCATCAGCTTCTATTTTTTCCGGCCCAACTCTTTTTTTTTGTTTTGTTTTACAGTGTTTTTTCTTTTATATATTTGCTCCTAAGCCTAAAGAACAAAGGTGTTTCTTTCAGTTTTCTTTATTTTCAGTCTTAACTACCTCTGGCATTTACTTGTCCACATCTCTTATGGACACCCTGGTTTTGCTTTTAATGCCTCCAGAATAATTCTACTCTGTAAAGCTTGCAGTTTTAGTGCAGCTAAAGTAGCAGAGGAGGAAGGAAAATCTTTGTTGCCTTAAAAATTGCGTGTGTGTGTACACAGATGGGGTTTTCTACATCATATTAGTGTTTGAAGTTGCTCTGTGAAGTCACATCAGTGCTGCATTTAAGGCAGAGTTCTGTTCTGTTTGGTATTTGGAATAGAAAGCCTCTTGCCCACATCCACCCACCAGAGCTGTCTATTTAAAAGCTGCCACGGAGAGCTCGCGCTCCCACGGAGCACACAGGGATTCTGACCCGAGCCCAGGCGTGTGATGAGACATGAGGAGTACAGACATACAAATAAACCCTTCATTCTTTCTCAAAACAAGCTTAGGTGTTGGAATCCGGGGCTTCTCAAACTCCTTCCACCCTAGGGATGCCATCTGACCCCATGCCCTGCTCCAAACAGGGCCGAAGTTCCAAGTGAGACCCAACACCACATTTTAGCCATGTTGGGCTGGGTCCTGCATTCAGCTGAGCCGTGAACATCTCCAAGGATGGAGTTTTCACAGCCCCTGTTCCAGTGTCAGACCACTCTCCCTGTGACTTCCACCAGCAGCTCAGAAGCCTTCTTGTTGTGGTTTGTCTTTGCCCTCATCAGGGCTAAACACACTTGGGCCAGAGGTGAAACCCCAGAAGTGTCAGTTCTGAGGGAAACAGTATATTGTAGAAACTTTTAAACCATTTCTCCACCTGCTAGTCCCATTTATCACTCTTGCTATCAGAGAGCAGTTCCTTCCCTTCTCCCTCCCAGCCTCTGATCCTGAAGAATGCCACAAATCCTTTCACAGTGCTATCACCAACGCACCCTGTGCTGCTGCAGCAAGGATCAAGAGACACCAGGTACACAGCTGCACTTCTGAATTGCAGATGCTCTTGTGGAGCTCTTACCTCATGGGTACAGGAAAAAAGCCAGCACGGGCCTTTTCTGCATTAGGGCAAACCTGGATCTGGTGGCAGCAGCAGAGCAGGCTCTCTAAGGTGGAGGAGAAGGAAGGGGCTGGTGTAATTTGGAGTCAAGGGCAGGGGCAGCTCAGGAGAGACTGGAAGGGGACAGCAGCCTTCTAAAAGGTCAAGAGATGAGAAGGGAGATAAAGATCCCTTTGCCTTTTACTACTCAGGTTCAGCCTGATCCTCTGCTGGACTCAGCTCAATCCTCTGCTGTTTCTAATGATGCAAATATTAGCCAGTATCACATCACTGTTAGGTAATTAGGATGCTGTGGTGCAGAACAAGAAGAAATGGGCAAATACTTTTTTTTTTTTCATGCGGCTCAGTAGAGAGAGATGGGCATTCAGATTTGCAAGTTTATTGTGCAGTATTTTCACGCTGTTAAGCAACAATTACATTGAAAGCTCCTAAAATTCAAAACTTTCAAATTACTCCTATTATTCATGTATTTAATAAATATTAAGCAAGTTTTTGGAGTAAATTGCTACAATCTCCCTTTAAACATTACTGCCTGTGATCTCATGGATTGTATTTCATAGCATCACAGAATGGTTTGGGTTGGGAGGGATCTTAAAAAGATCATTTTGTTCCAACTCTCCCCTCCATGGGCAGGGATGCATACAAAGCAAACACTTTTCTGAACTTCACATGAAGGAACATTCTCCTTAAGGAGGAACTTTCCTCAAGATGATCTTCATAGTCCTATGACAAACTGAATCCACTTCAGAAGCTCAGTCTGGAGTGACAAATACCACCAAACTCCTGTGTCCTCAATCAAAGGAAATGAAACTCTCTGCAATAAGCTACCAATCAAGAAGTGAATTTACTTCAGGGAAATGCTGTGCAGCCAGCTGAATGGTGATAATTAACATTTTTCAGGAACCACAGAGTATTCACTTTAAACAGCACATAAGCTACAGAAGGATGCTATTTACTGACTGACCATATACGATAAAAAGCAAAAGAAAAACTTCTTAGGATGGTATGAAAAGCAAAAAATTAAACCTGTGCCCTCAGACAATTTCATGCAGGTGCCACTAACTCTAAACCACCTGCTCCTACACTAGCAGCAGTTTAAAAAACAAAAAGAAAAGGATACTAGCAAAACAACACCAACTTACTATCTCCCACTGCTCCCATCTTTCAAGAGACCATTAAAATATTATATCATGGGACAAAAGACAGCAATTAAGAGAACTGTAAATGAAGAAATGCTGAAATACAGAGAATGGTCTGCACAGTGCAGATAGCATTGCCCTTTCCTTTCCTGTGGGAATCATTTTTCCTATTTCAAAATAACACATCAGAGATTTTAGTACTGCATTCATTCAAACCTTTTAGAGGCATATTGTGACACAGTTGTGCTTTCACTGATACTTCTGCCTGTGTCAAGCCAGGAATTACATTCCATAGATACCAGTATTCTAAAAGCATATTTCAAGTGGGCACCAGGGAAGTGTGTGTTGAAAAGGATTCCAGCTCACCTGGCAGGAGCATAAACTCAGTCAGTATTTAGCAGTAATTCCTTTTCAGCAGAGTTAGAATGAGAAATTTTAGAGCTCTTACAAAAAGAATCCCAAACATTGTGATTGCCCTCTTGGATTTTTCACACACTGAAGCCAAACAGTTCTCTTAAACTACAGTGTGACCTTTGAAAAGGCAAGCACTTTGGATTTAATCAGTTGAGCTGATGAATAATTTATTGCAGCCTTAATTAGGCAGCCAACTGGTAAGGCCCATGCAAAAGCAACTACTAAGAACACGAGGCTCAAACCCACAAATACCTGTCTGTCTTTCAAAATCTGAAGTTTGGATGTACCACAGAGCAGTTCCACTTCAGCCTAATTCTCTCTTCACAGTGTTGTGAACTGCCAGCTCTTATGAGACAGACACACATCAAGAACAGATTCAAATCCACTCTCCATGGATGTGGCTTGGGTTAAACACTCACAGAACATTTTCCTGGAACACCCAGTCTGAGCCAGACAGGCTGGCTGGAAACATGTGCCCGGTCACACCAACAATCTATGTTTTAGTTGATTATACAATTGACACATCCCACCCCAAACCTTTCCCTTAATAGATTTTTTTAAAATCCTTCTTCCTCAAGGACACGAGAGGTGGCTCAGAAAAGCACTGAACAACCAGGATCATTTAGGAGATGAAGTCACAGCTCCAACTGTTGGTAGGGGCAAAACCAGCTCAGAACCAAAGAGCCACTGTTTGCTTTAGTGCAGGGTCTACTGGGGAGCAGCTGGTACCAACCCCAAATCCCAGCAAATCCAATTCCACTACTTCTTGAGAACAAAAAAAGCTAAAAATAATCGAAGCAAATAGTGGATTTTTAAGACTATTTTTAAACTAAGTGTTACTCGGGATTACTATTCTACCACATTGTGAAGAAAAAGAAAAGAGGAAAATGATATGGCATGCTCACTATTTATAACCTGAAGGGTGGCACATTTTCTTTTTATGGATTTTAAGCTCAGCTTCATTTAGACCAAATCTTCCTCCCAGCTGGAAGTGCTGAAGAGGTATCACTTCTGTTCTCCTCCAGCATGGATCTATACACACTTGCATCAATATCCATGTAGGAGAAAGGACAAGGAATAGCCTCCTACTGAGAATGAGCTACAGGGAAACTTTTGCAAATAACAGTGGAAGTACATTCCTGGGTAACTCACAGAAGTGGAATCTGGAAATGAGAGGTGTTAGGAAAATGCCACTGAAAGCAAGAATTACTGACTTCCCCCCCAAAGCCCCCAGTTAAAAAATAGCTAATTAAAATTTACAAAATCATCATACATCTGATAACTATTTTTCAAGATTAATGACATCTAAATACACTCAACTTCCAATAACTAGCAAATTTTGTCTTATTAGATAATGAGGACATTTATATTTATAGCCAGAAATTGGCACATGTAAAATGTTATGTGAGCTGAGAAATAATTTATTCTAGAAGAAATACCAAACCTGGCATTATTTGCCATCTCTTACGAAAAAAAAAATGAAATTAAATATACACTTTATCAGCACTAAGAATAGGTTAAACCTAAAGACAACATTGAGATCTACAAATTCTTTTGGAAAGGACACTGTGAGGGACTGGAGAAGTCAAGTCTATAGATTGAATTTAAGGCCAACTTCTTTCACCAATATTAAATTCACACACAAACCTCTCCCCTCTGCTCAAGATTATGCCTTGAAGCTGAAAGCCAATCTCTTAGTTCACGTATTTTAAAGATATATCACATAACACTGCCCCAAACATGGAATATCAACAGGCTGAACAAAACACTGCCTCCACCTCAGTGACTTTATAGCCACTCCATATATAGAAATAAAGGTATCAGAAATTACCCTCTTAACAGTTAAGGTTTTCTGATACATTACCTAAAAGAAATAAGAATGAGAAACAGCAATTTTTTACAAAGGAAAGGTTTTACACAAGTGATTTGCATTTGTTTTTCTAAGTTATGAAAATATTCAGTAGTCCAAAAAAAAAAAAAGCCACAGAAATGGGATAAGGCTAGGTCAAAAAAAGCCTTATTTTTCAGCTACCATTCTAACCCAAGCAATCACAGGGGATGAGCTTTGCCACATTTCCTCTTACCCTCAAAGAAGGTTCTTCACAACACAAAGCAAAAATAAAGGTAAAGGAAAAATGGTTACATTCAAAAAGCTATATTTTATTGTTATGGCAACTGATGTGCTAAAAATAAAGAAATAAAGTTGTTATGGCAACTAGCATTTTAAAGGCAGTCCAAAGTAGAATAATCAAACATTCTGCTGGCTTAAAATGTAACATCTATGAGTCAATTTACAGAAAGAGCTTCAGATACAAGTAGAGTTTGGGTTTTTTTTGGGGGGGATTCTGCTTTTAAAGATCACAATCAGTACAATTCCAGACAACTCTAAGGAGTACAAGGTGAGTAGAAAATTAGGCACTGCAAGTTCTCCCAGCCAGTAGGAAGAAACAAACACCTTGTAGCACTTATCTGATGTCCTGGTGACCTTACCTAGACCCACAAACTGTATCTGGCTGCCCCTGGATCCCTGGAAGTGCCCAAGGCCAGGCTGGATGGGGCTTGGAGCACCCTGGGCTGGTGGAAGCTGTCTCTGCTCATGGCAGTGGGTGGAAGGAAGATGAGATTTGAAGTTCCTTTCAACCCAAACCATTCTAGGATTCTGTGATAAAGGTTCCTTAATGATTTTAAATTAAGTACTGCAAAGTTAGGAAGTTCCAAAATGTATTTGTCTGAAGCAGCAGAGTTCTGTCCCTTTGTATGGATGGAATTATAAAGATGCCTATGACTACAAGATGATAACACATATAAATTTCTGATATATCCTTGATGATCATTACAGGGCTCCTAATTACACAAGCACTTCCACTACAGTCTCAGAGAACTCCTATCCCTTATTTCTCAGATTGTCAAAACTGCTACTTCTATTAAATATTAACAGAACTGTGTGCACCGTGCAATATTCCAAACCCCATACTGAGACAAGCTTTAATTAATAATAAGCAAAGCATTTAACAGATACTTCAGGAAATTATGACTAGAAACAGCAACTTGTACTGGAAATATTTGCACTTAAACCATGTGTGTAGCATGTGCTAGGATCCCACTGTAAGCTGGTATTTTAACACAGCATGTGCCTTGTGTTTTGGCTTCACAGCACTGAAAATTAAGGTGGCTACCAGCAGTACTCATAACTCTTTTCTGACCCCCAGGAAAAGCCTCTCACCACAGTCCACAAGAGCTTTCAATGAGCAGAGCTGGCATGGCCCAAATCACAGCTCAAAGCCAGGCTGGCTCTTCACCTGCACTAAATGGAAAATTATCAGCTTAATTCCTTATCACAGCACAGAAGGCAGGTGCACACTGGCAATTCAAACAACACACAGGGCTGTGCAGCAAGGCTAACACTGGAAATTCAAGTGTATTTCTGCAGTTTTGCTTCCCCAGCCCCAGTATTATTCCCTGAGGCTGGATACATAGTTAACTCATTCCCTCTTTAAGCATCATGTGAAGTTAGCACTTCTAGAAATGCAAATCGTGTGGGTAATTATCTTACCTAATGGATCTCTGAGCAGCCAACAGCATCTGCAAAGGAAACTCCATGTACAACACTCACTGTACATCCATTTTCATGGGTCAGGGAAATCTCAGACATGGGAATATCAAGACTTTAAATGAAAGTTTCAGAAGTGCCCTGTCTCTGCCTGGGCTAAAGGAGCCTGGCTGCATGCTTTCAAGGCTTGCTGCTGATTCAACCAGACCATGCAGACAGTCCTGAAAAGATGACCAGCTACTGCTGCTCTGAGCTTTCTATGAAATCAGTTTCCTCATTGTGTAATAGCCTAAACTTAATCAGGTGCATGGCTGACTGAAATGTATGGTCTTGAGTTCAAAGAAAATGAGCAGACATTTAAATATTACTCCTTGACTGGCAGCTGTGTAAATGCACTGCTGGCACTGAGCACCAGGATTCTTGTTCTGTCAGGGGCAGCCATTCTGCATTGAACACACATGTATACACGCATCTGCAAAAGCATCACCAAAGAACATTCATTCTAGCATCTGTGGGTATATTTTACTCCTAATGTGTGTTTATATATTTTCAAATTCCCATTAAAGAAGAAATGGAGATTATTCACAGAAAGGCAAAGGAAATCCTAGACAAGTGACAACAAAGAGCAGAAGAGCTCTCTGGCATTACACTGACAAACTCATGAAAGAAAGGGGGCATTGTTCCAAAAGGTACCCCCAACTCCACTGCCATCCAGGTACCAAAAGTAGAATTAGACTGCAGTGTTACATTAACCTACCTGAGGCTGCCTCACCTGTCCATCCTGCTCCCATCTCACCCTCACCCCACACCTGAACAGTGAATCTCTCTGAGAGAAAGGAAAATTCTCTAAATACAACTCCACTGTGACTGTGATTAGCCCTGCAAATGCTAGGTAAGGCTATAAAAAAGAGATGGAACATGCAGCAGAAGAAACCTCTTTTGGCAAGCACGCTGTCTGAAACTGCAATCCCCATTAACGAGGATTTCGTTTTAATCCAGGCTCTATCTTGCACTACTGAGTCCAAAAAAAGGCTGTATTTTGAAATTGGATTGCTTTGAAGACAAACCAGCCACATGAAGACAGCTTTGTCACATGCAGGATATGACTAGAATATGTGAAGCTCCCTATCATCAGTACTCGGCTGTCAGTTTAAAAAACAACTGATGAAAATTCCCAACAAGAAAAAAAAAATCCTTGCTGCCAAAATATTTGTGTGTGTCCAGAAAAACCTACTTAAAAGATTGTTGGAAAGAGTGTGTGCAGTAGCAGACTGCAATCAATCTCCTTCTGGTTACTTTACCTCAGCAGCTGTGAATTTCCTTGCTGATATGGGACATGACTCTTAATTTGTATGACCACACTCATCACTGCAAAGTGAAAAAAATTCCTTCATGGATGCAGAGTGTGAAAAGGATCTATAGGTTTCTCATCCCTTTTGAAGTGATTACTGTACAAACTACCTTAATGCTAGCTCAGGCCCTTAGAACATCATGTGGAACACATTTTTCCATGAAGAAGTCATAAAGTAAGGTAGCAAAAGGTTCAGAATTCACTCCTATATCAAATTCCCGTTTGGATTTAAGTGATGTGTTCATCACTTCTATATGCTTTAATATTCTACACATGCAGCTCAGGCCTTGCTGGGTTTGTTACTATTTCAATTGTTCTGAACTGCTGCCCACAGTTATGGTAAAAAATGCTTTTATAAAGTGTTGACCACCAGTACTGGTGTTAACAAACGCATTTTAGGAGACTTTAAACACTAAATGTTTGGATTCTTAGTGTTCATCTCTAAGCATTTAGAGCACTCTTTCATTTTTATAGCATCAAACATTAACATACTGAAATTAACAGTCAGGAAAAGGTGGCTTGCTCTATTCAGTAAAGGTATTTAAGATTTCTAAAGCTCCAGCTCTGGAGTGCTGCAGCTTCCTGAATGCCAGTTATGCAACCTTTATTGGAAAGCAGAGGCTGGCTGGGAAGAAGTGAATTGGAGAGGAAAGAGGAATACCAAGAGCAAGCTGATTGCTTCAAACACAATTAATCCAAACACAATCAAATCCAACTGCAATACCTATTCATGTTTTATCTAGGGAGGAATAGCAGGGATTTTTCAAACAAGCTCTGAGGTGCCAAGAACCAACAGCTCTTAGCACACTCTAAGGAACAGCGAGGCAGTGACACATCCCAATTGCATCCTACTTAAAAACCACTTGTTATCTGCATCAATATTCATATATCCGGAGCTTGTGACACTATCTGTTGCAATATCAATTCTTCCAGTATATATTCCAGCCATAATGCTGATACACCCTTGGTTTTATCACTGTTGGAAATGATGGGCAAATCTGCTCCCCTGGTCTGCAGAAAAGGGATTGTAAATCCACACAGACAAAACAGAACAGACTCCAAGAGGGCACATGTAAATCTCATTTACACTCCACCCTTCAGAATAAATGTGTCAATTTATGTGACTTTTAGGGCAGAGAGGTCATGCATCACCTCAAGAGCCAGGAACTGCATTGTGAATGTCATTTTAGTGTTCTCATATGTGGTTACAGATGGGAAAGAAACTGCAGAAAAATTCTTAATGTGGCAGAACATTTTATAATTTTATGCAGGTCCTGAAAATAAAATACTTCTGGCAATGTTTTCCACCTCAAGTATCATACATAAACTTTAAAATTTAGGTAACACACAAATAAAAATTACTAACTGATGCTCCTCCTTTATTTCCTGAAGGGACCTGCCATTAAACTGACAAATTCCTTTAAAGATGAAGAGTGAGCACAAGATTTTCCCTTTTGTGCACACAAAATTGAAAGACTTTCTCCAGATGAGTGCTAAATGAATCAAAACTTGGCAAATTAAATGCACCTTAGGGACATTTCATTCCTGAGTTTGTAAGAGTAATATTAACATTTTCTATGGAACTAGGTACCCTGGTACATTTATCACAAACTAAACCTTTTATCTGAAGTCTGAATTTAAATGAAGCTGTTCAAAGAATTAAAATTGTATCAACTTCTGCTCTTCAGAGACAGTAATTTTTCACTGATTTCTGGGAAGTATTTTCAGTTCATACATACTTTATTGTCCCACAGTACAGCAGCACCACTAAAATAATTCAAAGTAGGTGACTGGAACTGTCAGCACCAACACATCAGCTTACACCAAAAAAGAGGTTTCCCATCACTCCAACCAGCAGGAGCTGATTTCTCTCTACAAACCACATCACATTATAAAAATATCAAGGACCTGCTTGCCACGAAATGAATGATCTCACTTTAAGAGAAGAGTTAAGTAACAGTCAGTAATCCGTACCTTATAAGAAAAGGTGGGGAATAGTTTTGCTACATACTGAATTTAAAAGAAACAGGAAACCCACAAAAAGTGATCACTTCCTCCAGAATTATTTTGCCTAATACCCGAATACCTCATTCAAAAAGCAAACAACAGGTATTAGCTCTTTGTCTTTTCAGTCAAGTGAAAGCAAAAAGTCACATTTTTGTTACAATCATCACTGATCCTTATGTAATAGGATCTTTTATAATTGCTTAGCATACTGCTGGTGCCATCCCTGAAATCTATTTTCTTTAAAAGTCAAGGGAGACAATTCCTAATTAATAAACAGATTAAATAAAGATGCAGAAAAAAATTCTATTCCTTGCTATGGAGGCCTAAACTCCCCCATTTTCCATCAGGACAAGCAGATGCAGCATTCTGAACACAAATATTTCCTACAAAAATACCCTAATGTTTCAGTCCATTAACCAGCCTGCTGTGGCAGCTGGTGAACAGTCATCTTTTTAATTAGACACCCTTACTGATTAATTAGTCTCAGAACACTGAGCAGTGGAACCCTGCACGATGCCACTGGGACAAAAAAATATTCCTCTTCCCCTTCTTAGTAGTAACTGAACATCCTCTGGTATTGCTGCAAATAACAAGCTTGATTCATTTTCTACTCACACTAAAACTGCCTTCCTGTGCAAGGAATTCTCTCCATTCCCTGCCAAACTGTTCCACACAAATTGTATCTGCTTCACACATATAAAATAAATGAACAAACTAAATGAACAAAACCACACAGACATGGCACCAAGGCACCAGTTTCAAAGTCAACTGGATTTAATCTTCTTTGTAATGAAACAGTGACTCACTTGTGATCTCCTCAGTTTTCCTTTTACTAACTATGCAAGCAAACTGGCAATAAAAAAAAGCCAAGTAAATACAAAGTATGAAACAAAGCAGCAAACACCTTTTCTCATTTGAACAGTTTGGATAAATTCAAAGTTTAAGAAATAAATAATTTCTGCATTAGATTCACATGAAAATTGATCTTCAGTCCTTGGAGCTCAGTTCAAAGACAGATGCACCAAGAAACAGATTAATAATTAGAATTAATTCAACACATGGAAGATTATGCTGAAGCACATGTTGAAACTTCAACAGGGGGATTTGCTATTTTCATCTATCCTAACTTTTCATTTTGGGCAAGACACAATTCCAGAAACCTGCAACCTTAACTTTTGGGGTTTTTTTCTTTTTCCTTTAAACAAGAGGGTTTGTCTGGTAGGAGTCAGAAATAATAATGCTGGTGCAAAGTGAACATATAAACTACATATATTAGCACTAATTTGATTAATTTCATCCAGCCCCAAATCCAATCCACTTGCTCCACCTTCTGCAGCTACGGAAAATACTTTCCTATATTTGCTCATTACTGAATGAGAATGATACTGCTGGAGTAGTGATACCTCCAATTAGTGCCATTTTCAAATTATTCAGTTACTGAGATCCTTTATTTTCATTATATGGCAATATTTAATCCCCAAATCAATGCCTCTCAGAGCTTGGAAAATTTCTTAGGATTTTCACGCTTATGCAGAGTGACTTGAAATGTTATTGGTCCAGACAAAAAACACCAAAAAATAGCCAGCAGAAAAAGCTATTTTTTGGCCAAGTCTTCTGAAGCCTGACCCTTTAATTAGTTATTATCTCTAACTGTTTTGGGCGCGTGCTCATACTGCCAAAGGAAATTATGACAATGAACAAATAATCTTATTTTTGGTTCTCTTACAAGCCATTTGGAAGGACAGCCATTCAGTCTTTCTTTAAGACCTTTGACTCAGAATCACCACCCAGTTCAAAACCAGGCATTCTTTCAATTGTTTTGAGTCATGTAACACTGCCAACATCTACTTTATCTGAGAAGAGTCTTCTTTCTCTGATCTTACTTTAAAAATGATACTAATAAATTTAAACCAAGTTTTGCTTCCTTAAACCACAGCAGCAGCTGCATTTAAAATAATTCTATATATGCTGTTAGATGACCATACAGTTCATTTCTTAAAGGAATTCATACTGTAAGCTGAAAGTCTTTTATGACTAAATGATACATTTTACAGTCAGAAATGTTACCTTACAACAGTCCACCCAAAAGTTTTCAAACTGCAGAATGTGAGTGACAGCCTCCTGTTCCTGCTCTCATTTCACTTACACAGCTACACAGAGCCCTGACAGCAAAGAAGCCTCACCCTACAAACTCAGCAGTGAGAACACACACAGGAATGAAACCATCTGAAACAGAGAAGCCAAATTCTAAAAGTAAGCAGTGTAAGATGCAATAAATAAAACATCTGTCCCCATGCTGATGTGTTGGAACCCTGAGTGCAGAGAATTTCAGTCTTGTAACAAGATGGAGGATTTTGGGTGTAGGTTTGTTCTTCTTCTTTCTTCTTCCTTCTTCTTCACAAGTCTGGGTGATCTGGTATTGGTTCAAAAAACCCCCAGTGCAGAACATGAATGATTAGTTACTGGATTATAAGTCAAAATAAATTAGCTGGCATTCCATAATTGGGTAGTTTGGGCTTTAAAAGACCTTGGAAGGTGGAATTCTGGGGCCATTTTCCACCTTGTAAACTTAGAGGCACATTCTGTGCAGCTGTGCCATAGACAGGGAATAATAAACACCTAAATCTGAACAAAAACTCTGCGTCCCCTGTGTTTCAATCTGAACTCTGAGTAAAAGAACTCACAAAACAGAGGCAAAGGAGAAAGAAATGAAACAAGAAAATTGAATAAAGATGCACCAAGTGTTTGACACTGAGCTGCTGCATTGCTGCCATCAAGGGACAGCAGGTTCCTGTCATTTACACACTGACACCTGCTCTGATCAGGCCACCCTGGGGCAGGGGGAGCACGGTTCTTGCAGGAGACAATTGCCATCACTCCACTCCTAGACAGCGTACACTGTAAAACAGGAGTACACTGTACTCCTAAACTGGGTACCCACTGGTTTATCAGAGCTCTGAACACACCTTATCATGGAAAAATTCATCTGAGTCTCTGGAGAGGAACCAGTGAACATGAAATAATGCCACGTGTCAACAACTCTCTGTCAGTGAACTGACCTCAGCTCATGCATGTCTTCCAACTTACTATTCTTTTAACAAACAGATCAGACATGCTTTTCCAAAAGCTCTTAAAGTACCAACATGACCCTTTCATTACCATAAGCAGATTTTTCCCATTCTGATCTTATTTTCCTTTAAATAATTACCTAAATAAAAATACACATTTACCCCTTCTGCTGTATATTTTACTTCCCCCTTCCTGTCAGGTGCCACGTGCAGCTCTGTGAAGAGCCCATGACACACATGCCTGCAGGGGAAGTAAGGCACATTGCTGATTGTCACACAGAGCAGATTTACATATATGTCAGCTGCCAAATCACAACTCCTACTCTCTAAAACTCTATGCAAGGCCCACTGTTGTGCTCCAGTCAAAATTCCCAAGCAACTCAAGGTGATCAGCAAGCTGAACTCAGCAGGAGACCCAAGAGAGTGCAAGGCAGTGCTTGGCAGTACTTGTGAGAGCAAAAGTATTTCTCCCTTCCCTCCTGGAACTCCAAACTCACCTAGAGGTGGGAAATGAATGCTCTGATCCAGGGGGAAAGGGAACACAGTTCACCACATGGAAACATAGGGTTTTATTTTAGACACTTAAATGCAGTAGTTTTAAAGAAAAGTTGGTTTTGTTGAAATCAGCTAGAATAAAAGATATAGAACTTAGCTGGAAAGAAATTAATGATTAAATGAAAGATAAGCTCTGATTATTTGATATTTATTCAGCTGTGTCTAAAATGGGCAATTAATAATCTTAGAAAAAGAAATTCAAAGGAGAGCCTAGACAATTACAAATTCTGTCCAGATGCAACCTATTCAAAAGCAATGGAAGAGAACTTTGGGAGTTTTCCAAGGTCAAATGTATTGTCAAAAACCAGACAAGCAAGGAGGTCAGAGTGAGGAAGACAAGTATTCCTTCCTCAAAAGCAACCCTCAGACCCATTTTACGACCACCGACCCAAATTCCATTGTAAGAATTGCACATGCTTAATGACTTTTTGCTAAAACAAACATACACTTTCTAACCTTAACAAGTTAGGGAGTCTTTGTCCCTTTCAGGTGTATATCTGTATTAGATCTATGTCCACATTTTAATAATTCAACATCATTCTTGACAGACTGCTGATCCCCAGGGCACAGGACCAGAGGACATGGAGCCCTTCTGGAGAAAGGAAGTGCAGCACTGATTCTCCTGAATGAGACGTTTTATTTTGCTTTCAGTGCTGAATTGAGACTCTAAAACAAGCCCCAAATTACCCCCTCCTATAGACCACAGTGAACCAAGCACTCCTGCAGCTGAGAAGCACTGCAGCAGGTTCCAGCTCTGCATGCAGATGGGTATGTACAGCATAAAAGTACAGCCAGATTTCTTAGGTGACAGGACTTAGAGTTGGCCAATCTAACACAGCACTGCTGCACGAGACTGGAATGGAACTACAAATGTGTCCACATCATGGTCTCTGCACTAAATGGAAATGTGAGTCTGCTGTCATTCAGAGTATCACAAGGCACTGCCAACAACACAACTCTCACCAAGAGAGCAAAAGCACAGCTTCACCAGAAGTTAACCAGCAACATTGTAGTAAAGTCAGAGTTTTTACCACATTTCACTCTGTTTCCACAAGAAGCAACCACCAATCAGGTTATCAGTACTAAGAATTCCAGGTATCAGGTTCATTTCTCAGGCTGTGAAAGATCACAGCAGAAATTTCTCTAGTGGTCTCCAGTGTCCTCTTTCTCAGTGAGGTGCTGCAATTGCTAATTTAACCCACGAGTGGCAGGTCAGGCTGGATGAGCAGGGAACAGCTGAAGTCAAGCAGAAAGACCAAAACACAACTTGTGCAAGCATATACATAAACTGAAAGAATCAAGATGAAAATTATGGGTTTGATGGGAAGAATAAATAATTACAAAATAAAAAAATAAAGTTCATGTTGTTGGTATATTAGGATGGTAGCATACAAATAATGCAGAGAAAAGAATGCAGTTCTGCCTCCTCATACAGGAGAAACAAGTGAACAGTCATTAATACCCAAATAACTCTGGAGCTTAACATTATTATTAAGTTATTATTATTAGGTTATTATTGACACACATAAGGCAACACCACAACCAAGACTTTAGTAGTATATACTACTAAAATGTATATTCTACTACTCTCTCTGCTTAATGCACATTATTGACACACCAAGTTGAAACGGAAAAGTTCTGTTCACAGAATAAATATCAGATAATAACTCATTTTTAAAAAAAAATCAGCTGACATTTTTTTCTAGAGTATCCCATATTAACTCTTCCCAAAGCTGGGCCTAGCTTTGGTATGGCACAGGCTCTCTCTTGTTCATTTCTTTCATGAGTCTTTTACTGACAAATGATGTGATCCCCAGCAGTTCAGACAGTCAGACTACAGAAGAAGTTTTGTCATTTCAGAAGGAAAATTATTTACTTTAGAAAAAAACCTTTGTTTGCATAAATGCTTCAGTTCAGCAGAGGATTTAAATTTTTCATCAGTAACACTGAAATATTTCATATTAAATACTGTATGAAATATCATCTTCCAAAATACACATCACTGCAATACTTCTGTAGTAAAAAAGCCAAGTGTAACAAGGTATTTTTAAGGCACAAGGCCCCAGCATCAAAATAAATCTTGCATTTTAGAGGTTTACCACTCCCTCCTCTGCCATGAAACAAACATCTCTCCCACTTTTGGAAAGCAGAAGCAAATAATGGAGGTGGTTTTGATGCAACATACCACATATGCATAACATACCATACATGCATTCATGTCCTGTGAATGGTTTCTAAGGAAAATACAACATGGCTACAACATCAAAATGAAAAGTTTACACTATCAAAGCATTCGTCCTTCTTGGTAAAGAAAAAAAGAAGCTTTCAGGACTGCTCTCACTCTGGGAATGCTTCTGAACTTCACAAATATCATTAATTATGTCAAATTAAGAGGACAAGTAGCAAAACAATATGAGAACATTACGAAAGGAAACTCTGAGTAGTAACAACCCTAGAATTTTTGTGTGGCCAGGAAATTCATAACCCAGCCAGCAAATCCAGCACATGCTCTGAGCAGCACAGGCAAAGATCGTTTGCCTGTTATACTTCAACTACAGGAGTCAAAATAAAGATTAAAGACATTAAAAATCTTTAAAGTTATTTACTGAAGCAGAGTCAGCAACTGGCAACACAAACTTTTCTTCCACTGGTTACAGTAGTTAGTATTTATCTGAAAAAACAAAGCCATGGATGTTTATACAAAAACCCACAAGCAAACACCTGAACAAGCTGATGTTCTTATTATCATCCCAGCAAGAGAATAGAAAGCTGAATGTCAAGCACTGCTATAGGTCAGCAATTTCTATTGCTAATGCCATGCAGCAGGTACCCCTGGCAGGAGGCAAAGTCACATAATCACAACTTTAGTTGCTTAAAATAAGGCAAACTGTTTCACTCGTGTGCTGCCCTTCCACTGACTGAAACTGCAGCCCAGCAGAGGTCAGCTTAACCAAAGGAAAGTGAACAAAAGAAGGGAGGAACAAATAATGAATCCCTCACCATTGTGATGAGTAATCTGTATTTATCCAGCATTGCCTGGTTGTCGTGGCATCCTGCCAGCAGCTGCCAGATCTCTGCCCTCAGTGCTTCTGGAACCCCACTCTTCACCAGAGTGGACAGCCCATTTGGTCTCACAACAAGGTTATTGTGCCTGAAACAAAGAAGATCGTTTGCCTGTTATATTTCAACTACAGGAGTCAAAATAAAGATTAAAGACATTAAAAATCTTTAAAGTTATTTACTGAAGCAGAGTCAGCAACTGGCAACACAAACTTTTCTTCCACAGGTTACAGTAGTTAGTATTTGTCAGATGGAAAGCAAAAACTCTGCAAGGATTTACAGTAAGAATCAGTGGCAAAATGGAGTGATATCCAAATTCTCTAGGTGTGGAGACATCAATGAAAATTAACAATAAAGAAACTGCAGAAATTGAACTAAGTTCAATTGAACTAATTGAACTAATTGGCTAATGAAGAACAATTTGAATTGAAAGAGAAAAATGTACCATCTGTGCAGACAGTTCAATTTAAGTATTTGTTCAACATACATGTTTTAGCTTAGATTAAGAAAAATAAATTAAAAATAACGTAGGCTGTACAGAAAAACACAATTGAGAAAACAAATAAAAGCCAATTTTAAGAGTACTATTATGAAGACTGGAGTTCCAGTTCCACGCTTCATGCCAGGAGCGTGCTCCAAGTGCCACCAAACACTTGCAAACACATTTGTACAATGCCACGATTTCATATAAATCTGCCTGTTGGTCTCAGCTGGTGCTTTACTGTCTGGTTGTACACACACACCCAAGAGAGGTGGGACTACAACCATCCCTGCATGTGCAGACATTACAGAGCTTTCAGCCAGAGATGCTGAAAAGCTCTTTCTGCGATAACAGCATTTGCTGATGATGTCTCAGGTTGTAACTTTAATACGTTCCAAACCCTGCAGTGCCCAGTGTGTAACTCTGGAGTTTCCTGTTCCCTGTTCAGTGCTGCTCTCTGTGCTGGGCACACACAACAAAGCCTCTCTGGGGCTGCTCTCCAAGGACACCCAGACCCTCCTGGGCCCAAAAAGTATCAACCAAAGAGCCTCTGAGAAGGGGGCAAGCTGAGGGGAATTCCATCATTAAACTGAAGCTTTAATTGGAGAATGAACCCTGAGATGCAAATGAACCAAACCTATAAAAGTGTGAAGAACTCGTGGCCTCTCAGGGTCCATCTCAGGGCCCATCTGGGCAGCAGCCTCTGGCTCCCCAGGGGTACCTTTGAAGGCCTTTCCAATAAAATATCTACTTTATTCCCTTTACTCCTGTCTGGGATCTGTTTCTAGGAGGCCTCTCAAGGCATCCCTGATCTAGAGGAAAGCTCTCGTAGCCTCAGGACAATTTCAGAGCAATGCAGCAGAAGGCTGCCCAGGCTGGATTTTTGCTCTTTGTGCTGTGGGAAGTGCTGTGCTCTCCAAGTGCTTTGACCATTGCTGTGTTTTCCAGCTCTCCTGGTAGCAGAGTAGGGAGAGTGGCTGTTTGGCCAAATGGCAGCAAGCTGTGATGAATTAAATAACCTGCAATTTGACCCTGGATTGGCAGTAAATGTTTAGAGTACTCATTCCATGAAACAGGTCACTAGGACATGAACATTCTACCACTGCTGTTTAAATTTAAAAGGTACCCTAACCAATTTCTTTTTCCTATGCTTTGGGGATGATATCCCCATTTTTCCAAATGATCTGAGAATTGAAGAGTGTGATTATAAAATACCCCCATTCTTTTAAAAACAGTAATTACTTTTATTTTTAAATGTGCAGTGCAGTACAAGTAATTTCATCTTTATCACTCACATACCCAAATAAAAACTAGTTACTTTTCTCTTTTTCAGCCCATTTTGCAGCCAGTCACATTACCCTAGTGGTTTAGTGATGGGAAAGAGCTAGAAAGAAAACCAATAGTCATAGAAACATTAAAAGCAGTCAGTGCTTGACTTTAAGGGACTTGCACAAGTTCAGGGGAGGCCACAAAGATGATCCAAGGGCTGCAGCCTCTCTGCTATGGACACAGGTTGGGATAGCTGGGGGTGTTCAGCCTGGAGAAGAAAAGGCTCCAGGGAGACCTTAAAGGAGCTTATAAAAAGGAGGGAGAGAACCTTTATAGGGGCAGACAGTGACAGGACAAGAGGGAATGGTTTTAAACTAACAGAGGGGCAGGGTTACACGGGTCCTGGGGAGAAATTCTTCCCTTTGAGGGTGGGCAGGCTCTGGCACAGGGCGCCCAGAGCAGCTGAGGCTGCCCCCGGATCCCTGGAAGTGTCCAAGGCCACGTTGGACAGAGCTTGGAGCAGCCTGGGGTAGTGGGAGGTGTCCCTGCCCATGGCAGGGGGGTGGAAAGAGGTCATCTTTAAGGTCCTTCCAACCCAAACTATTCAGTGACTCCATGACCAGATATTCTAAGCAGTTACAGAATTCTGCCATGCACACTGAGGAATAAAGCTATGGTAAATGCATCAGAAAGCTGGAGCTCTAGCTGTGGATTAGTTTGGTTATTGCACAGATCTGGTCTTATGTGTGATGTGAGAAACACAGAAGGGCTGAGGACTGGGCAAGCTGATAAATGAGCAGCTAAAAAGGGCCATTCCCACAGAAACATAACGGGGTCATTTTCAGCAACACCAAGGAAAAAATACCAATAAGGCAACAACCAACACCATCCTGACCACAATCCCCATTGAGAATTCAGCAACCAGACTTTACTGCCTCTGTCCCAGATCTGTATTTCATGGCAGAGGCAATATGAGTCCATGCTGGACAGCATTACTGACTTCCACTGCCAGCTTCCCAAGAACTGAATGGCTCTTTGGGAAACAGCTGGAGCATCCATAATCCTTGCTCAGAACAACAGAAAAGAACATAAAATAAAGCTTTGTCTCATTCTAACCTTACCCTTTATCATGTGGTGGGGTCACCATTCATGGGTGCTGTGACATCTTTAATTAGTTACAAAATGCTGCAATGCTCCTGCACAGAACTCATAAAGCCAACCTTAAAATATCAGAGCAGCAGTGCACAGACTGTGCTCCACCCTGACAAACACATATTTCTTATCAAAGACTGGTATTGATCATTGCTACTGGGTTTTTTTTTTAAGAAATAGTGGACCAGTCAGCTAAACCAGCTTAGCTGGCAAGAACAACTTTAATGCTGAGGATGCAGTAAATAGTTAAATAAATAGATATACCATTACTTTTCAATTGTTTGCTCTACCTTTTTGGTAAATTATCTTATTTCTGTTTACATGTTTGAAAGAGAAGCTTGGAACAGTGTTTCTGCTGAGTCCAATAGGCTACAGTGACATTTTAATAAAATGACAAAAAGCAATTAAAATGCAAGAAATTTTTCATCTAAGAGACAAATCAGCACACCAGTTCCTCAAGTGGAAATGTTATTTTTTTGTTTATTTACTTTTTTTACAAGTGCACAGTTCTTCTAACATATGGTGCAGTTCTCAACACACTAAAAGATTTTATTCCAATTTATTTTTAGTTTTCAAGTCCTCACTATTTTTCATCTGTTACTCTAGGTTTTGCTCTTAAAATGTAACATAACACTACTCAAGAATTAAAGTAGTTTACAGACTTGAATTTCTCACAAGAGCTAATATTGCTTGAGACACCCCTGAAGAAATGTTTGCTAGTCTTCAAACAGGCTGGGATCTCTCACTTCTCACCCCACTTTTAACTAATTTTAAGCTGTTTTAACTACTAAACAATTCTCTGATTTATGTGTAAGTTATGTTAGGATTCCAAAATAGTTTATTCCAAATGTCTTAAATGTTTTGTCCTGTTGATTAGCACACTTGAGTAACCAGAAGAAATAGTTGGACACATGAAACTTAAGACTGTGGGTGTCTTTCTACCTCAGCATGCTCCTCCACAGAGTCCAGGTATTTGCCAAGGACACAAGTTAAAAACAGAAGAACCAACTGACAAATGAATTTTTAAAAAAAAGTTAAATTGAAAAGGAGTTTCTTCCAGTCTTGGATGTTGGATTAAGGTCAGAAATTTGAGTGACGGAATAGCCAAAAACAGCCAGAAGGAGAAGGTTCCAGAGGGAGGGTTAATGATGCCTCATCCAGAAACCTTTGTGTGAGACTGCTATACAGATGAGGTCAGCAGCAAGAGGCTGTCTCTCCAAAGTTACAGAGTGGCCAAGTAAAGGGAGGAACTGCCCAAAGAAATCCTTAAAACGTTGCTCAGCTCTCTTTTTGGAGTCAGGGAAAGGGAACCACCAATTCCGGATTAGGGGTCTCTGATTACTCCTGTCTCTGGCAGCAGGAGATCTTCCTCACCCAGGGAAAAGCAAGGAAGTGGTTCTGGCACTTGCTCAGGTGTCTGTGAGGCAGCAGACAGACAGACTTTCCCCTCCCTTGGCACAGTATGCACTGCTACTGAAGCACGTAATTAACCGACAGAAATAACACTGCTGAGAACATAGTCTGGGCTTACAAATAGGCTTGGTTTCATTCAGCAACACAAACAGCTCTAGTGAGGATTCAGAGTCTTGCTGGATTCCTTTTATAGTGCTTACATACAGCACATTTTAAAGAACAGGGGGAAAAAGGGCTTCTAAACAAATTAAATGTACACCAGGCTGGCACAAATGGCTTAGATGGGACACATGGGAGCTGCTGTGTCTGTCCTGTCCTGGCACTGAGCTTCAGGAGGATTTAACACCCAGCCCCAAATGACCACAAAGTTCTGCCTGTGAAGACTCATACCTGCTGTGTGAGCACATACAAATCCCAAATGCTGAACAAAACCAGACTTTAGCACATGCCATGGGAAAGATTTGTCAGAACCACCTCCAAGTTATCTACACCAGTTCCTTTTAAATTACACTTCAATGTGTCTTGTGCATTTTAGTTTTTAAACTGTGTAAGCTGAAGAATTTCAAACCTCCTGCTCAGGAGCATTTAGTGCCATAAACCAAATAAAAGGTTAATATCTAAAATGTAATGTAAGAAATAAATCATTACCATCTCCCCAGTAACTCTCCCCAGGAATACAAAATCTTCTCAGGACAATCCTTTGACACGTCACCGGTGCCACTGGAGAGTTCATTGTCACTCTCTGTAAAAATAAAGAAAAAACAAGAAGACAAAAGCATGCACAGATTTACCCAAGAGCACAGACACTAAAGATGCACACATATAGGTCTCAGACAACTTTTTTCTCATGTATCAGTTTTAAAAGCATAAAAAGACACCAAATTTTAATGGAATCATAAAGAATGCTTAGCAGACTTTTAAAAACAAGTGTATTAATAAAGTTATCAAAAAGTTTAAAAAAACAGGACTTGGGAATAATTCACAGCAGTATTAACAGTGGAAGGACTGGGACCTAGAAAAGCATTTTGTGAGAGAAGTTTCAAGGCTGTCAACTCTCCATGTAACAAAATTTCACAGTGTTACCTAAAAGTCACATCTACTCCAGACTTCACATAAAGAGAAAAGTCTCTGGTAAAGCACAGTAAATAAAGCTACTTCATTAAACCACGTCCCTTTGGCTTTCCTGAGCACAGGGAGCCTTCTCTGAGCCACAAAATCTTTTTTTTGTACTGAAGGAAGTTCGTGGATGAGCAGAAAAAAACCAAGACTGTGACATTAAAGGTCACAGTGTGTGGAACAGAGATGATTGCTTCAAATGAAACCTCACAACTATTAAGAATGAAATACTTAGGGAGGGATATGTGCCATTTTATGACTAACAGCCAAACCCAGAAGGGATAATGTGTGCCTGGAATATCAGGCTCAAATAACCATCCAATCCAAGTTTCCAAACCTTAAGTTTCCAAGTGTGTTGTGGGCCTGTGCAGCTGCCCACAGCAAGCTGGACACTCTAACTCTGCATGGCAAGTCCTTATGCAAATGTGGTCTTACAGTTATTTGGACTTTGTCCAGTTTTATCTGAATAAAATTAAAAAGAATTAAACAAGTGCAACTTCAACAACACCAGATGCTGACAGGCTCCACTCTCAGTGTCTTTAGTAGGAAACTAAAGACAACCCAAGAAGAGACACAGCACCAGCCCTGTTATCATCATCACAGAATCCCAGAATGGGATTGGAAGGGTCCTTAAAGCCCATCCAGTTCCTTAAAGTCCATCCAGTTCCAACCCCCCTGCCATGGGCAGGGACACTTCCACTGTCCCAGGCTGCTCCAAGCCCTGTCCAGTCTGGCCTTGGACACTGCCAGGGATGGCACAGCCACAGCTTCTCTGTTATCCCCAGAGGCTGCTGAAGCCATGGACAATTTGATGTTAGAGGGCTCCAAGGCTGCCCTTTCCCACGACCTGAACTGTCTCCAGAAGTTAAAATGTAACAAAAAAAAAAAGAAGAACCGAAGCTACATCTGCCCCCAAATCCCTGCAATGCTCTCTTTGCACACAGCTCTGTCCCATCTTGGTGCTGCCCTGATATCCCCAATTCCCTCAGGCACGTTGAACACTTCAACTCCAGCTTTATGTCAACAACAGAGCAGTTCAGGTAGAAGAGGATCTTCAGTCCTTGTGCAATTATCCTGTTAACTCTTCATCCTTATCATTCCCACTTCAATTACAGCTTTCTAGTTTATGTTCTTAGCAGCTGTCAAATACAAGCCATTAATGAAATATCACCAGTGCTTGAATGTGACAGTGGGCTGTGAGGACAAAGACAGCATATACTGTATTTCAAGGACAATTAACTGCAAAAACACTGCCCTGAGAGAAGCGTATCAGAAATCTCTGTGTTTCAAAAGAAACACTTCATTGGTGAAAGCCTTCAGCTTGGAACCTGTTTGCACAGCTTTACAGTCCCCAAGTCCAAGCCCAACCTCCATTTAAATACTTCCCCATTAGAATTAAAAATAATACAAACAAAATAACCACCCACCTGCATCACAAATCCACAAAAACCCTTTATTTTAAGGTTTCTCAATCTTTTGCATGCATTCACTAGACCTAAAGATGGAAGTAAGAAAATCTAAAACCCCCAAGTTTATAATTTTAACTGAAATTTGCTATCACTGTAAGAGGTTTCTCAGTAACCAAAGGATTCAGTTGTGTTCTGAAGGAAAACATGGATTTGAAGATTCAGCTTCCCTTTGAAAATTACCAAAACTAGTGTAAAGGCCAAGTTCCTCACCACACAGACATGACAATGACTAACAAAACAACGACAAAAAAAGAGTAATTAAATGTATTACATTTTTAAAATTCTCTCCTCTCCTGATTTGCACAACTGTGCCAGAGGGATCAACAATAAATGCAGTCCCTTCTACTTCCCGTGGAAAGAAGAAAAACATTTGAGGAAACCTCTGAGATGAGCACATTTGCCATCCAGAGACACAAGGTACAGGTTAATGGTACTGGTACAGATTATGAATCTCAAGAAACCTAGCTCACATCAGGAATTCATCACAATCCACAGTTCCAGAAAGGTTTTATGCATTCGGAGTAAAGGAAGAAAATTTGGCACAAAATGCTGAAAGGAGGAGATCAGAATTTCTTTGGAGAGCCTGAAGACCTACAGCACATCTCTGCGAGAATGAACACTGAGAACACACACAAACCAACCCTGCAGCAGGAATGAAATCTGGCAGAGATGACTAAAATTCCCCAGCAGACCAAAATGCTTCCAAAGGAAACTCCACTGAATCTTCTGAGCAACAAAGCACCAGCTCTTATCATATCCGAACCTGAGCTTGCCAAGGAATCCTGCCACCAGCCTCAAGAAACAAGCCCCTTGATCTCTCACTGTGCTGCTGCTCTGTGCACAATTCCTCGAAGTTCTAAAGGAGACCAGAAAATTCTTTCATCTGGAAGTCCTGGCAGTGTTTGAAATGCATTATTCAGTTATATGTCAGAAAATCTCAGGCCTTAATTAGAAATGCCATATGGTCCCTTTCAAAAGACGCTAACGTCAAACTTCAAAATAGAACAGGGCAAAGGGAAGAGAATAAACAGCCTGAAAAACCTCTGCTTTGTTTCCATCCTAAAGAGTATTTACATATTCTAACCAGCTAAAGCATTAAGGTATAAAATACAAAAAAAGCCATGGGAGGGATATTTAACTGCAGATGTTCTTCTCTGAATATTTTTATACAATTTTTTTCCACATTCCATAACATCTATAAGCCAGCAGAATTAGCCAAAGCATGATCTAATCCTCCCTTATTCTGCTGGGAAAGCCACAGATCCCTTCTTCTAAACATTCTGTGTATTTCTCCCTTCCTCCTGTATTTGCCCTGAGCTCTCAGAACCATCAGCTGGGCAATGGAACTTAAACTTGATCAGAGCAGGTGGATGATGGAGGCCATCCTCCATCATCCCTGGGGCTGGGAATGTGTGCTCACAAACAGGCTTTAAGGCTACCCCAGGGAACAGCAAGCCTTGAAGGTTCCCAGTTTTGTTCTGAACTGCAACATGATTCACAAAACTCACAAAAAGGTTGTGCCTCATGCATCAATTCCCTGAATTTAGAGCCTTTTTAAAGCAAGCCTGAAGGATCACACTCCCACAGCATGCACTGCTCTCTATGGTGTCAGCATGGAGTAATCTCTTCTGGGATGGAAGAGACCTCTGGAGATCAGCTAGTCTGATCACTCCAGGCTCTGGTTAGATCAGGTCACTCCAGGACCTCAGTGAGAGGTGTGCTGGCTTTGGCTGGGAGGGGACACAGCCAGGACAGCTGACCCCACCTGCCCCAAGGGATGCTCCAGACCATGGAGCATCATGCTCAGCATGCAGAGCAGGAAGGAAAAGGAAGAGAGGAACTACAGAGTGATGCCTTTCGTCTTCCCAAGCCACTGTTAAACACGATGGAGCCCTGCTTCCCAGGGGATGGCTGAGCACCTGCCTGCCCATGGGAAGTGCTGAATGGATTTCCTGCTTTGCTGTGCTTGAGCACACAGCTTCTGCTTTCCCTACTGAACTGTCTCCATCTCAATCCACAAGTTTTGTCACTTTTACCTTTCTGACTCTCTGCTCCATCTCACCAGGGAAGAGCTCACGAGCAGCTGTGTGGGGCTGAGTTGCCAGCTGGGGTTAAACCACAATTTGAGATTTGTCTGAAACACCTTCAAGAAAGGAGACTGTAAAATCTCTCTGGACAACCTGTTCCACTGCTTGACCAGACTGATGGTTTAAAAACAAACAAGCCAACCACTTGTCAGAGACTGAAACGTTCTCATTTATGGCTTAAACATCTTCATGAAGGGCTTCTGCCTATTACAGCAAAACTGGATAGAAACAGAAGCTGAAGACCACCACACCCTGAGTGGGGCCCTGCACTGCACATTGATGAAGATAAAGTAACTCAGGTCTGGGCTGGGGGAAGAAGAATCCATTCTTGGAGGGGTCAAGCTTAGCATCTCTGGGGTGGAGAGCACAGCCCCGGGGCTATCAGCTGCCAGGCTCCCACAGACCCTCACACCAAAGGGTGGGAGGAGGAGAGGCTTTGGGTGTGTGGTGAAAAACCCTCTGGTCCAAGGCAGTGAATGCCCATCTGCTGTGCAGACTGCCCAGTTGTGGGGCCCTTCACCCTGAGAAAAGCCACATCCATGTGAGGGAGAGCAGAGGGGGTGTCATAGCCCATCAAAGGTGTCCCCAGACCCCACACCAGAGCACTGCACAAGATGGAACAGATCCACAGTGTTGCAAGGGACAGTGTCAAACCTGCCCTCCCTAGGGGAGGCACGGGGGTGTTCCCACCTGGCCCAAAGGTAAATGAATCCATGGGATTCTCTACTCCTTGGTGCAGGGCAGTGGGGGACCCTCACCACCAGAAGAGCAGATGGAGGAGAATAACAAGATGTTGTTGGGACCTTCAGAAGGGTGATATGTTCCTACCTAAGCCCTGTCACTCTCTCCGTGTCCCCCCACCCCCCACACACCCTTTTTTCTATTTCTTTCTTTTCTCTTTCTTTCTTTGTGCCTCTTTTACTATTAAATAAAATTTATCAAGTTTTTTGGCACCAACATCTAACCCTGTTTGGTTTTAACCAAATTTTGGGGTATATTTAGTACCTCTCTGGGTTTGATCTGTTTTATTCACAGAGACTTCGTTTTCCTTGCTCTTCTGTGTTAATTTGGATCATAACACCAAACACATCTTTTTTGCTAACCAAAATTTCCCAGCTTCCAACTTGTGCCTGGTGCCTGTTGCCTCTCAGCCATCTCCATCCATCTCCACTAACTCCTCTGATGTAGTAGATGGAGGCAGCAACACGTTTTCCTCTCCAGCCTGAACCAGACTCAGTTCCCTGTACACCATGTGCTGCTGCCA
>VXAC01000164.1:176445-227048 GCA_013399225.1 Rhipidura dahli | reverse complement strand
GACAGCCCTCGTCCCCGGCCTCCTCCCGGCCGTGGAGCCACTGAGCACGGCTCCCCGGCTGCGTCCGTCCGGCCAATTCCTCTTGCCCCGCATGGCCCACCCTGCAAAGCCAGGCCTCGGCAGCCTCTGTGGGGCTCGGGCCGTCTGTCGTGCGGCGCCGGGCTTCACGGGGGCTCTGGCCACGTCAGCGCTCTCAGAGACTGCGGTGCTCTGGCTCGTGGCTTAGCACTGTGTCCTGGGATGACTTTATGACGTGTATCCCTTGTCACTGCTCTATGCCCAGAAATTAATTTTTTGCCTTTTCTGAGCCTTTAAAGTAAGCCTGAGTGGTGGTAGAGAAAAAAACAAAGGAAACTTTTTAAAACACTTGTTCAAGGACACAGACACTCCTGTGCATCCTGCTGAAGCAGCAAGAACGGAGGGAGCACCTTTCTTGCTTTTCAGCCAGGTTTCAGCTCCTTTTTTCCAGAGGGAAACAGAGTTGAACTTTGTATTCCTGTGACTTTGTTTTTTCTTCTTCTCTTCTGGACTGTTTCAACTCACTGGGTGAATTTTCCACTGAGTCCCCAGAGGTGGGCCCACACCAACCCAGCTCTGAGGAGTAGTATAGAGACCACACCCTACTAAACGACTCTGAAATCTTCCCAGGTTTCTCTTCACAGCGTAGGATTTTATTATTTAGCATTATTATCCTTTCCTGTGTGTTTGTTAAATATATAGGTTTTTTATCTCTTTCACTTTCCTCTGAGGAAAATTTCCTTTTTCCCAAACCTGGTGGTGGTGGGGTGGTTGTAACCTGCCTTTAATCGGAGGATATTTTCCTCCAAATTTGTCCAAACCAGCACAGGAAAAAATTAAAAAATGGCGATCACTAGCATTGCGGTGAATATCAAATGAATATATAATAACAGAACATTAGGAAACAATTAGAAAAAGTGCTTAGACATTATTAATTCATGTGCTCTTCATTGTACTAACATTGATCATGTGAAAGAAGTGTGATGTTAGTTACATTTTAATCATTCAGTGTTGAAGAAGAACTAATTATTTTCAAATAGTGTTGGGAAGGATGCTGTTTTATAAAGAAATCAGGGCACGTCTAATTTACCCCCACAGCGTTTTAATAGGGAAACATGCAGCTGCCATTATTTGTAGGACAATGGAGGATAGCACAGCACAGGATAGCTCATGTTTCAACTCTTACAAAGAAGGTGGAGGTACTGTTGCCCTCTCAGGAGCCTGTGTTAACTATGAGATGGGTGTGCTGTCCAGCACCTCTTGTTCCTTGCCCATCCAGACTAGGGCTTGGACCAGACTGAGCATTATGCCCCTTCCAGCCAAAGTACTTGGATTTCTTCAGTGGCTTCAGGAAAGTGCCAGGGAATGAGAGCAGCAGGTAGCTTTCTTCATGGACTCAGTGTCAGTGAGGGACTTGCCTGCAATGGATACAACTGGACAATGAAGGGAGTGGGGCTGGTTGTGTCCATCTCCCTGCTGCCCCTTTCCTCCACTGTGGAAAGCATTTAGGGGCTTCCAGTCCCCTCTGAAGAAAGAAGTTGCACATTTCTCTTTGGAAAGTCATCTCTGATCTTGCACAGGTGTGTGCCTGAGAAGAAATCTGAAAGTTTGGTGCCTCCTTATTTATAGGAAAGTTTCTTGGGTTGAGGCTTTATACAGAGGCACAGATAAGGTGCTCAGGGATTTAGAACCCGGTGGAGCAGCTGTGAATTAGAGAAGTGGGTACTGACATATTTCATGGTCAACCTGCCAAACTACAAGCCCATTGGATGTTTTGTCTGTGATAGCTCCTTGGATTTTTTTCTCCCTTCTTCCCTTCTCTAGGCAAAGTACCTCATAAATGTTTCCAAGTGGAGAGGTGAATCTCTAGGGACTTCTCTGCTACCCAAATGCAGTTCTGTGAGTTTTTCTTCCTGGAGTGACATCCCCATGGGTGAAGGTTTGGCAGGCTTGCTTTGAAAATAGCATGCGTCTCACTCGTATTCTGTATCTTGCCATAACTTGTGGTTTAGGAGACTTCAGATCAGTTGTAATGATACAGTCAAAACACAGAAGGACAGCTGGGTGATGAGAATCAGTGAGCTAAATCTGGGACAATTTAAGTGGCGATTTCGCTTTAAATGAATAGTTTTGGAAAAAGCTCAAGAACATGGGTTCAGATCAGTGTAAATAAAGCCCACTGTAGCTTTTTGACTTTATACTCTATTTTGCATGTTAAAGTGAAGATCAACTTGTAAACTGTAGTAACAGTATTGTATCAGGCTTCCTTTGGTATACTGTCTTTTTTGTAACCTCTGAGTTTGGTAGTACTTATGTTATTTGGGGACAAAAATAACACGGGTTTTCTGTGTGTGTGGTTGGTTTAAATTCACAGAAATAGCAACATGTTCTCGCTTTGGTATTGGACTCTAAGTGGATGCTTTTTATTATATTATCTTCCTTAGTTTTATATACTATTGATGAAATTGAAAATCAGTGACCTGACAAAAACAAAATAATACAGCGTGAAAATTGCTACCATGATTTCATGCTGTGTTAATGCAAGGATGTCATTCCTGCTTCAGAATAATAACAGTGTTTTGCTTCTGAACTTATAGCATCTCTCTCTCCCTCTGCCCACCCCTTATTTTATTTTTAAAGAGAGTTGATGCCACAATGAAATTCTTTTTAATCACATCTCTTTCTGTTTGTTAGTGAGTAGCCACTACTAACAGGTAATTTTTTGAGGCAGAGAGCGGAATATCTGTATTCCATTAGCATATGCAGAAATGCAGAAAGAATCAGGCTTAACAGTCACTATAACATGGCTAATTGCAGAATCTGGGAATTTTTTTAGTCATTCTTCCTCAAAGAACCATCACTCAGGCTGCATGGCAGCACTCTTTGAATTCCCACGGGGCACTGCTTGTCTTGGAATATGTAGAAGTGATATTCACTCTCTGTTCTTAACAATTCCTATTCTCCTACAGGTGCCAGAAAATATTTGAGAAAAGACACTAAATGCTGATTAATGTACCCACATTAATCAGTGGGTACAACAACTGATCAGGTGGGTGCAGCAGTGTGATCAGGTTTCATATTTTAACTGATTAGAGACCTCCTTATTGAACCTTCCTATGTTGCCAAGAATGGTAGAACCTACAGATTTGATGTAAACATTCTAAGTTTCATATGAAAGGTGAGGGGCTACTTGGCAAATTCTGCCATGTGGGAAACATGTCATTCAGATCCCAGGTACCTGTTCAGACTCTGCCATCAGAAAGACTTACCTGTCCAGAGAGGGAGGGCACAAATGCCAGCTCTCAAATCAAAGGCCAGCACCAATTCCACTTTATTTTGGCTGTCCCTGTGTTTATTCATTGCTTGCAGAAGAGGGTGGGTGTGGCTGTTCGCGTGTGTAGGGAATGAAATCTCTGCTGTACTTCATGGAGGAGATGGAATGGGAACAGGAAGAAACAGAGCACTGTGCCCTCTCCTACTGCTCTACCTGACTTGGCTCAAGAAAAAAGGTCAGTTTAAAAAACCAAACAGACCCTACCCTCTACCCCCTCCCCCAACCCAAGAGATAGTTTATTGCATGCACAGCAGGGAGCTGAAGGGTTGCTTATACAAAATCTCTGTGTGTGTATTTGCTTTACAGGTAAGGAGTTTGCCCACTCCACTTGAGGTCTGAAGTGGTTCAGAATCTCTTCTCACGTACAAGGAGTTTCCTTGACCTTGGTTCTTTTAGGCAGAAAATAATTTATGATTCAGTGAGCCAGAGAGAAAATACATGTGAACATGAGGCTTAGTGGTTTATATTCACCTGAGGGCTCCAGTTTCCATGCTAAGGACAGATTCAGCTGTAATGTCGGATTTTGACACAGGGATTTGAAGTTCTCTTCCCAGCTAAGGTGGCTCATATGCTGCAGAATTATCCAGTTTAGCATAACTTCATAGCCTCCATGGTTACTCCTGATGGGTATGGTAACCCACCTCTTTAAAGCAAGATAGGAATATGGGGTTGAATTCTCTGACCATAGGAAATAATTCAAGCAGCGTGGAAGAGTGGAAGAGTGTTCTGACTGTTTATGAGCTGTTTTGTTGGGTCAAATAAGAGGTTCCTCATCCTGTAGCTTAATTTAAAAAAAAAAAAAAAAACAAAAAAAAACCAAGGACAACCTCTCCTTTATTTTGAAAGAGGCAGTAATTGTCACTTCTTAGTTAAGACAGAGGTTTTTGTGAGATCACACTTCTATTCTGGATGCTTTTTCTTAATCCAAATGGTTTTTTGCTGAACAGGCTAGTTCTGCTCACCTTGTTGTGAGTTTTGGGTTGTCATTCTATCATGTTCTCTTCTTAGAATGATTTTCAGAATTTTCAATCTCTATCAGATAGTACTAGGACAAACACAAAATAGGTGATAAAGGAAAAAAGAAAGTCTCCTTCCAAAGGCTAATTTCTATGTGCTGAATTAATTTTATTTTGGAACCAAGTGTTTGAAATCCGTCACTAACTCCTGCCTGCCTTCCAGGGTGCCTGAAGCTCTCCGTGCTTTGTATTGCTAATAAAGTGTTGTGTGGTTCAGTTTTATGTTTGTTTCTTAAACTGCTCTCCTCTGTTGCCACTGTTTTTTCCGGTTGTTTGCAGTTTTAGCATCTCTTGTTTGTTTCCCGCCCCCTGCTGCCTTTCCATTCTTGCAGCCCTCTGGGGTTTTGCCGCGAACTGCCCACCTGATGGGTTTCCTGCTGACTTTACTTGATTGCTGGAGCTCTAGCATTAGCTGCACTGAGCGCTGGAGCACCATCCTTGGGTTCCACGCTGCCTGGTGGGAGGCCAGGTGCTCCAGCCTCTCAGCTCCAATGCTTGTTCCAGCTCCGAGACTGGCTGCTATCTGCCAGACTGGAAAAAAGGAAATTTTTGGTCTGTTCTCTCACTTTTACTTATGCATGCCAAAGGATTCTCCAAGTGTGGTTATTAAGTTTTTTGAATTTTGCTGCTACAGCAGCATATGGGATTGCTGTAACTTAATGAAGAAGTTGTAACCTAAGTATAGGAATGTCATGTGAGGACCTTGATTGCTTTGTGTTTTTTACTAAATACAATGAGGTTTGTTTTGTTTGTGGGTTTGTTTTTTTTTTACGAACATATTTTTCCACCACAGATAGAATGTTTTCAATGAATATGATCTGTTCCTAATTACTTGTTATGAAAAGCAGGTTTTTATCACTGACAGAAGCATGAGGCAAAAAAAAAGAGGTATAGAGTTTAACATTCTTTATGATAGAATTTAAATTTACCATAAAATTAAACCCTGAAATCGAATTACATTAATTTATTTAAAACCTTTGTGGAGTTGTTCATTCAATCTTGCATCTTCTTGACTCTTTCAAGAGATTTTTTTTTTTTTTAGTATTAGGATATGTACAGGATGGTGGTTAACGCTGGGATGGAGATAAAAGTCAAAAGATGTGTTTTATATAATATCCTTGCTAATACATTTGATCAATATAGTTATTGATATGGAAAATTGTGTTTTTGCGGATTTGTAGAACTGCGCACATGCTGTATGAAGACGAAGTAATCGTATCCAACTAAGCAGTGTAAAAAGAGTATGAAGAAGGGGATGGAACAAAAAAGAATGATAAATAGAGTGATTGCTGTTATACCAGAACACGTGGACTTGATTTTTGTACTTACTTTTCCTTTTCATCATGAGAGAGGTCCTTTTCAGAGCTTACAGAATATTGAAAATGTTTTAACTGAATTTTTTGGAGAGGATTTTTTTAGTTATCAAGAGGTAAGGGGGGATCATAAAGGGAAAGGGCATGGTGAGTAGGGGAAGAGAGAGAATTGGAAGGTGGTGCAGGAGGAAGGTGGGGTGGGAGTGAGAGCTGGTGCTCTGGGGCTTGCCAAAAATGCGAAAAGGGCCCAAGGGAAAAAACCACAGGGAGCAGAGTGATCATAGTAGCAGTGCCAGGTTTGTGGTTCCTCTTCCTGGAGAGAGTTTTTGTTTGCAGAGACGGGAGTCTCCCAAAGCTTTTTTATTAGCCAAACACAGGACAAATGACTTTGTGGCAGTGAGACTGTAAAGGACTTGTAAAAGTGCGAGGTGATAATGGGCCATGACCTTCCATTGATAATGAGCCATGATTGCCCATGCTAGAGCTGCTGAATGCACCCCCGCCCACCCCTCCCCACAATCATGGTCTACCTCCCCAGTTTCTCAGAAGTCAAACCTACACCTAGGTGCCGACTTCAGACTCCGTGGTTGGATCGTTTTTGATTTCTTGTTGAGAAGAGCTTTCTTCCTGATGTTTTAAAATTCTTCTGCAATTAGAAAAGAATGCCTTTTCTAATGCCAGATTAAATGCTAATAAAATGTCACATTTAAAACCAGGTGAGGAACTGGGAAGTACACAGATGGTTCCAAAGAGTACTGGCAATATTCTGATTTATTTTGTTTATTTCTATGTAATTTGATTTTCAGTTGAAGTGCAAGAATAGGTGATATTAAAGTACACTGTGAATGCAATGGGTCAATTTCACATTTGGGAGAACAAATTCAGATAAAAACAAGATATGAATTATTAGTGAGCTTAATTCATCATTGATACAATGTGTCTTCAAATGTGGTGATTATTTGTTGTTGGAACCCTAAATTGCACCTCTATATCCTCCTAAAATAAACAGCAATTGAAACAGCATATTTTGGTTTGATGCAGAATTTCTCAGATTTTAGGTGAATTCTATAGATGCTGTTAGGCTAGATGAACACATTCATCCTTTCTAATTCCTGAAGGCACGCCGTGCAGCAGCTTTGCACGTCAGTTGTAGCAATTAAATTAGGCCACTGGGTCCCTAAATCAAGTGCTCCAGGGCAGAGCAGAGGCAGAGGCTGCCCTCACACTCTTCCTGCCGGGCGGTGAAGAGCTGGGAGCGCTCCACCTCTGCGGCACCACGTGTCAGATGCAAAGTAAACATAAGCCCGCATCAGCTGCGAGGTAAACTGTCTGCACAGCCACCGGGAGGCTTTTGTTTTGCGCGTGTTGTGTTGCTTTAGGGGCGATTGTAAGCGGTGCTTTCCAAGCATACGCATCAGTGGTTCTGATGCAAAAGCCTCCCAGAAATCCGAGCTGATCTGCCACAATATATACCACCTCCTTGTGGTATGCGTATGGACAGGAACTGCTTTGCTGCTCCTCTTGCTTCCTCTTATTAAGAGTGATGTGTTCAGAGAAGGTTAATCCAGAAACCATCCACATCTTCTTCAGAAAAAGGAATGCCAATTTTGGCCAGTTACTGATGCAGGATTCAAATAGCAAGCAGAAAATTCTTCCTACGTATGATCAGGAAGGTACCTAGCAATAAGTTTTTGTAGGTGCAGGCTCATCACAGTAAACTGCAAAGTAGTAAATCTGCTCCAGGTATTTATGTTTTGCTTTAGGTTGCAGAAAAGTCCACAATTTTACTTCTTTATTACATAGCTTGCTCTTTCTAGTTGCTGTACAGTTACTGAATTAGAAAGTCCGACGAAATGATAAAAAGCCATATAAAATAGATATGAGTTTGAGTTAGTATCATGCAAAGTAGTTGTTTGTTCATGGATACATTTGCTTTGTTGTTGGAATACATGTGTGGTGATACAATGCTTTGTGAAACTCATGAATACTTTTATCAAGATAAAAACAGAAGATCTTTTTCTCTGATTCATTCCATTTTAGGAATTAGAGAAATTAGGCTTCCTTCTCTTTTAATTATGTTTTATAGAGGAATTGTAATCTCTTAATCTCTGTGAAGCTTCTGCCTATTAGTTTGCCCATTGGCACTGGCTGACATGGAGCCTGCGGAGCCTGCAGTCAGTATTCTGCTGCTGAGAGGGGTGTGCTCAGCAAGCAAAGGCAAAATTTTGCCTACATATGTGCAACTTGCTTTGGCTCTAGGGCAGGCGATTTGCACTTGGGCTGTGCAATAAATTGATTTGTCAGTTCAGTGACCGACTTAAAGATAAATAAATTAAAATGGTTCCAGTTGACAAGAAACAGATCTCTCTTTACTCCACCCCACTTTTTTTTTTTCCAGCTAATCAAAGCAAGATGCCTGTTTCAAGAAAAAAAAAATGCATTCCCAGATATTTTAGATAAAAGCAAAATCTAGATTTTCAGGATGATACAGACACTATCACAAAACAGATGCTGCAGTTTTCTTACATGTAGTGGATCAGAAACAGTTCAAATCTCTACTGATTTTAAGGAGGTGCACTTTTTTTCCCCCTCACCTAACCTAGAAGAAAATGTCCTTACTGTGAAGTTATATGCTATTACAGAATGTTGTACTCTTCTGTTGGAACCTCTCCACTAGGTATAAAATGCTTGCATCTCTTTTGGTCAGCAGCACAAAAAATTGCTTTACAGCCTGCTGCTAAGAACATTCTGGGGATTCACAGGTTACTGTATTAATGAATCCAAGTGCTCAACAGAAAAAATGATAGACTGAGGGGGCACCAGCCCACAGTTCTTCATTACTTTGTGTCGAAGTTATTTTCCTAAATGCTTGATTTGGTTCAGAGAGAGATCAGATTTGAAAGAGAGCCTCTGACACCACATTCCATTTGTTGGGCTGCAAAGCCAGAAAGCTCTTTTTTGTGCAAAGTATTGTGGAACTAAAAGTTGTTAAAATATTGTGGGAAAATAAGAAGTAGCCACTTTGACATTAGCAGATCACTGTCTACATCTACCTGAAAGGAGATTGTGGTGAGGTGTAGGTTGGTCTCTTCTCCCAGGTGACAAGTCATGCGATGAGATAAAACAGCCTCATGCTGCACTGGAGAGGTTTGGATTGGGTAGTAGGAAAAATGGCTTCACTGAAAGGCTTGTCAGATGTCGGGACAAGCTACTGAAAGCAGTGGTTGAGTCACCATCCCAGGAGATTTTTAAAAGACATGTGGATGTGGAACTTGAGGTTTAGTGGTAGTGCTTGGCAGTGCTGGGCTAACAGTTGGACTCGATCGTAGAGGTCTTTTATAACCTAAAGTTTCAGTGATTGCATGAACTAATCATTGAGACTTTTGTTTCTTTTTTATTATTTGGTGGGAGTTACTCAGTGTGACTGCTCCACAGTTACTTTTGGAGCAAGAAGTGTTTACTTTAAAAATAATTAATCCAAACTTAGGAGATAAATTCTACCTTTTCTTCCAAAATCTAGTCTGCAAATACATAAGAGTGCAGTCAAGCAGGAGAGTTTTTTCCAGGCTGAAGTGAGAGCCTCACTTCACATGGGTGAAGATGTAGGCATCTTTCCTGTCATATTTCACCTTATTTCTGTGGGGAGAAGAAGGTAGGTAGGATCCTTGCAGAAGGGACTTCAAAATGTGTCCAAAAAAAGGGTCATAGTCAGAATCAGTGGACACTTGTCATTTCTTTCTGTAACACTGATAGAAATCTCCTCAAGAATCAAGGCAACCTGGAGAAAATGGTCAGAGCCTGGTAAAATACCACAGCGTATGATCCAGCCACCTCTGTTACAAATGAAACATATTTACTTTTGCTGTCATATGATTCTCATCATACATTATCAATTACTCTGAATCTCGTAATTTTAGATTCTTGCTGCTATTTGCAGCAGGGAGTGTGGTTCTATAAACCTGATGCTTTTAAATGAGAAGGCCTATAGGTCTTTGTTCTTAGGTGATGCATGTGAATAGCATTGCTGTTTGATCAAAAAGGTAAAAAATTTTGTGGAATCGTTTTGATTTTCCATTTCCTTGAGTTTGGAAAGAAAAAGACGTATAGTTTGTAGTGTGAGAGTTTAATATATTTGAAATGTATGCTGAAACGTTTCTTGGTCATGAGAATGGCATTACTTACATTATTATACTTTTAGCATGGTCATATTTTAATTTTTGCAGAATTCTCTGCTGCACATATGTATCCAGAATATATTTTCCCTTTTAAATGAAATAAGAGGACACACTATGTCTCTTAAAGTAATACTCTCATAAAAAATTGCAAGAATTAGCTCCAGAAAATATTCTTGAAGCTGAACTTCAGAACTAAACACAATGATATTCCCTCCTATACTTGGTAAGTTTTTTTCTTTTCTCTCTGTGTATGTACCTATTTGCAAATGCTCAGTAGACTAATTAAGGTTTCTGAAGGTTTAACCTCGTCTTATAGAGACGATACTGAGACTTGCCATGGTAGGCTGAAGGGAAGGGCTCCAGAAACTGTTGTGTAATATTGCCAAGCAGGGCTTTGCTGCTGAAATTACTTATCCCACAGAGCTTAGGTCACTGTTAATGTGACAGGGGAGATTTAATCCTGTGGAAAGGTGTTTTCATCACGTGGTTTTAAAAGAAATTTTATCACCCGAGTCTAAAAGGAACTGTGCTGATAGTACATTAATTGTTCTTTAAATTGTGAAAGAAAACTATGTTTTTAATTAATTGCCTAACAAAAGCAAGTTATATACTTTGTTTGTAAAGGAGCACATTGGAATGGTTCTGCATCAGCTGTTTTTATGTAAAGGAAACTTATTTCTGAAATAATTGCAGAAGTATTAGGGCAACCCTCTCACCCCAGTTATTTCAAACGAGATACAAGACGGTTACAGCAGCTTAGGTCAGCCAGATCCTGCTCTCCTTGATGTCATGGTGTGATGCCATCAAACAGTACTAGCTTCTGATGCTGTACCTTTTATTTGACAAAATGAGAAACATTTAAAATGCCACTGATCTTACCTCACTGAACTATTGCTAGTTCTTTTCCTCAAGTTTTTGCACCCTAGTTCTGGAATACTTGTTATTTTTCTTGTAAGAGCTTCTATTTCCCTACTATTCATGTTACTTATTTTTGCCAAAGTCATCAGGTGGCTTGGCCTAGACCTGGCTCACAGCAGAACTCACACTGCCCACACTGGCTGGCAATGGGCAGAGAGAGACAGAGATCTTCTCTGGATTTGCAGTCGTCAAAAGTAATAGATGTTATTCATAACATAGAGGGTAGCATAATTGATATTTTTGGGTTTGTTAATTGTCCAGATAGTGGATGATGTCATTAGCCTGTGTTTGGGCTGAATGCACAATGTGTACACATCACAGAGCAAAGATTTGTGCTAAAATTACACCCTCTCCTATAGCATCAACAAGATTCAAAAAATATACAGATACATCAAATTTAAAAAAAAAAAAAAAGGAAAGGGAGAAAGAAATCCTCTTTTGTTTTACAGTAGTGTAGAGATGTATCAAAATCCATAAATTAGGCACAACTTTAAATCCACATATAATTTCAATTACATACATCTGTTTCTCCTTAGGAAGAATGAAGTGAGGTCAACAACTAAACGTTTTACAACCATCAAGATTCTGGTACGCTTTTTAAACTGTATACATATGTGATTTGTAAGAAACCTATTTATATGTAAAATTTCTCATTTGAACATTCATTCCTTTTATTATGCAAACGCCAAATTTTTTGGAAGTTACAGGCTTCAAAGTGCAGTGAATGCATGTATTTCAGCCTAATGTTATTGCTCTAATTTTTTTTCAATTCAACCCCCTGATGTTTCTGTCATCATGAAGAAAAATATCTGTTTAACTTTCAGATCTGTATATAGTAGGAAATATATGTGGCATCAATTTTCTTTAAGAAAAGTATGTCAGATGTTTTTGAGCTCTTTGACCAAAATAGAAATTAAAGCCTTATCGGAGGTTTCTGAGAGAAGATGGGCAAGGGAGGAACGTTATATGCTGGGACTCAAGGTAGGACATATTTTAAATCTTTGAATTGTATGTAATTTCATATATTTGGCATTTTCTTTCCTTCTCTCAGCCAGTACCACTCGCAGCCTTGAACAGAGCCCAGTTCATCCAGCTATGATGGTCTCGTTGTGACCCTGGTGAAGGGTTGTATCCAAGATGTGGCATATATCATCGTTTTACCAGTGATGTTAATAAAGCTGATGACTTTACTTGTAAGGTTTTTATTAACACAGAAGAAAATGGAAATACATTTTCCGTTCATCCCATATGTATAATATAATGTATTGACCTCCCCCCTTGAGCTCGCAGACTTTTTGAATTCCTCAAATATTAAAAAGTGAGCAAAGACTTAAGTAAGCTTGCTCAACAATAAATCAAACAAGAAAGCAGAATCCCTTGGAATACATAATCATAAAACCTTCATGCATAAAATAAAAAGCAAAATACTGACCTAAATTGTTAATAACAGGAAATGTCTGTTAATACCTGTTGTATAAACCCCTAATCTTTACAGTTGTTAACAGAAACTGTAGTGCATGCATAAAAAACCTCTCTTCACAGCAATGCTGTTATCCACATCAATCAAGATAATCCCACAGTAAAACCTTGCTAAAGAGGAAATGTGGCATGTTTGGATAATGCCAATGATTAGAAAACATGTCCCAGAAAATGCCATGCAAAACAAGTTTAAATATTAATGCACACCTTCCTAGCCCTTTTCAAACTGAGAGTCTCAAATTATTTACGTGGACCTCAAGGGCTGAATTCTGATTTCACTTCCAGATGTGAAACAAACAGAAATCTCTGTGTGTTTGAAAGCAAAGTGTAATTCTGTGCCACAAAACTTCACAGCTGTTTTTTTCACAGAATATGAATTTTCTGTCTACACAAGGGTAAATTGAGTCACAGAGCAGGGACAGGACTGATTGAATGTGAACACAATGAACCACAGCACATAAACCTTGCTATCTCTTATTGCCACTTCCTCCTTCATGGCTCAAGGAAACATGCTGCTGGTTCAAATTCATTCTGTCTTGGGCTGACAATGTATTTGATCATAGCTCATCAAAGAGGACAATTTTGTTCTTTAGACCACAGTATAAATTAAATGCCTGGAAGATTTTCACAGGGCGTATAGTATGTTCTGGAGAAATCGTTGAGAAAAAGACAGAATTACACACTAAACCTCTGTGAACAATCATGTCCTTATTTTCTGCTCTAGATTGATGGTAATTGAATATGATTTGCACTTGCAGGTTGGCACTCATGGACTGCTAATCACTTGGGAAAATACAACACATTGCGCTCTCGAGGGCTGTTCTGCTCTTGTTTCTCAGGGCAATCAAAGAATTGGCTCTCCTCGTGTGCTTATGAGGAAGGTGGTATTAAGAAATATGTAAGTGGAACAGAATTAGCTCAGCTAATTTCAGATGGGTAGAGTTTAAAAGTCTGGATCTCATCTGGTTCTTGTGATTTTACTAGACTGGAGTATATTGTCCTATACAACGCCTTTTTCTCTCCACAAACTTAGCAGGGACCTTCTTATGCAGGCTCAGGGGACTCTGTCATAGCTATACAAAATTAGTGAGATGGAGATCGCCGAAAGTTAAATTGAAGAAGCCACCTTTCTGCAGAGCTTAGCAAAATTGGAGCCTTTTGAATTTTCTGGAGCAGTGCAGCAGCCAAACCCTACAGAAACCAACAGGCATGGGAGAAACACAAAGGAAAGAGCGAAAATGTAGCAGAAATAACATTCACACTCATACATAAAAGGTTTCAATAAGAAGGTGGTTAGGTTTGTCAATGGAACCTGTCAATATTATAATTGTTTGATGAGAAGACTCACAGCTCTGAGAGCAGAACTCATTCATCAACAAGCTCCGAATTCAGCTGCATGAAATGCTGTGTGGCTTTAGGGAAATGGCTGAAAACCTGGATGGTCAGCTGGGTAGCCCTACCAACTAAGCAAGGAAGTGTGAGGAAGTACACCATGCTAAAGCACACCTTTAATGAAGGGCTGCTTGGAAAGACCACATGTAGGAAAGGGCTTGGGTTGAGGGGTTTTTTAGGTTTTAATTTTTAAAGTAAAAGACGTATGTTATCTCTTACCTCCTTTCTCAGAAAAAAAAAAAAAAAGAAGACATTAATAAATTATTTTATAATAATTTTAAATTAAAAAAAAATATATGATTTGTTACAGGAATAAGCATCCTACCAGTAGAGTTTCTAAACTGTGATTAAATAATTTAATTGTTTTAATTTTAAAAACCCCAAACAACTGTGACCAAAAATTTGTAGGGCACCTTAAGCACAAAACAGAGGAAAACATGATTCTGGCAGTGGACTGAGCTGCAGGAATATTGCTCTCACTTTGTGGTTCACTCTCTTTATGTTAAACATTTATGAATAGCGTGTGCTTGACCTAGATGGCTGCTTTTAGGAGCCCCATACCTTCAAGAACATCCAAAATCTGGAGGCTTGTTTGTGTGGGTTTATGCTGATCATATATAACCTCTTCAAAAAAGGGGGAGTGGACATGGCAAGTAAAGCATTACTTGTGTTGTACGTTGTGTAACCTTGTTTGTTTCGGGCTTTTTTAAAAATCCATGTTAGCAACGAGCAGCCCAGGGCATGCTCACTGGCCCTGGGGCCACCAGGCAACATCTGGCCATGCTATAAAACACTCTCAACATCCAAAGGTGGAGGGACTGCATCCAGAATGCCCACAGGGATCACACTTAACCTACTGTGCTGCACTGCAGATAGTGCTACCCAAAGAGTGCCAGGTCACTGCACCAAAGGTGTGACAAGGGCAATTTTAACGGTTTAATAACTACAGAGAGATGAATCCTTTTGAGTAGGGATGGTTTTGCCTCCTGAGTTTACTGGAATAGCTGTAGAGCTGGTGAACCAGGATTTTTGACAGTACACACAGAAAGTTCCTTTAGGAAACTAGGCATTTTTGAAATGAGAAAAAAGTTTCCACTTGACTGTCACTGTTTCTTAATCATAGTAATTATCAGTTGTGATTATTAAAGCCTGGTTTAAAGGTGAGACAGAGTGTTATGAGTAATGGAAGTATTTACTAGAGATGGATGTTACCAAATATATGAAGATGTATTTCTTCTGAGGAAACAGAGGACACAAAATGTACGAGAAAGAGAGTCACAGAGAGATCAGAGATCAATAAAAACATGACATTACAAAGGTGTCTGTGAACAATTTACTTAGGAAATAATAGAACCCACCTCTCTGTTTTCAAGGAATGGGTCTAAAACAATCAGGAGAAATTATTTTTTCATAAAGTTGTATTTTAATTGTAGAACTTGGTTCCAGATGAATGGCAGATAGGCAGTTCAGGAAGTCCTTAACCTTCTGACTGACAAAGGCAGTTTGCTAAGCAGGACCTTTCTGTCCTTACCCTGTTTCCCCCATGTCCCCTAAGCATCAGCTACTGTCTGTAGTGGGAGGCAGGATTTAGCCCTTTCACTCTAACCCAGCATGACTGTTTCTACTTTTCTGTAGCCCAGATCATGTGTGGGGAGAGCATAAAAACAAATGGGCAACATTTGTTGACAGCATTTTATTATTTTCCTTTATCACCACCTTGTCAGCCACCCTGAGATGGTTTTAGAACTCAGCAGAGCAAAAGAAGCGTTGCAAGAGGCACTGGAGGGGAAGTTATGACTCTAAAGCATTTGTTTGCCTCATTATGCTAATTTCTCCATTATCTCAGGGGTAGTGCAGCATCTTGATCCAGGTGAATTTACATTCAGCTCTTTATGCCATTGTTCATGGGTTCTCACTCTGTAAAACTGGGATGCTGTCATGAGAAGTAGTGATGGCAAATACACCATCTGTGAGATTCTCAGCTTGTGTTACAATAAAGGCCATCAAATTCTCCATAACATGAGTTTTTAGATACAGTGCCATAATAAGTGACCAGGGAATAAGTCATGCAGTCCAACCAGGGACTAAACCATGCAGTCCAACATTTATACACTCAGGCAGCAAAAGCAAAGATCTTCAGGTTCATACCTGAGTAAGTGCAGCAGGACTGCTGCTGCTAACACAGCAAGGCTTTGGAAATCCTATGTACATCACTGCAGACCATGGATATTTGTCACCTCTGTGCTTTTGGGCACTCTGATTTTTACTTCGGAGCATTTGAAATGTCTGAAGGTGGGAATCTCATCCTCCAGTTTCCCCAGTTGTAAAGTAAAACTAATTTTCATATTGCAGGGTGTTGTGATTGTTTAAGTTACCTTGAGACTTATAGACCAAATGCATCAAAAAGGCACGGAGTATTTCCGTATTTCGTGTTCAATAGATACAGCATACAGGAGCTGTACATTGGTGCACAGATGGTTAAAAGAAAAACTGTAGTTTTGAGCAAGTGCATATGCAATTTCTGTAGACAACTGCCATTATCCTGTGAGGCACAAGTATTGCCAAATTATTAAACTAATTATAGATATTAAACTAAATATCAGTCTTCAAACCCACTGTTGCCTTTTTTCTTCCTTTGAAGGCCTTTTATTATTTTTTTATTACTGTGAATACCTATAAAACTTTTAATTTGAATAATTTAGAAATTTGCATTTAATTTTATTATATTTCTTTTCATGTTACTACAGTGTTGTCTTTGGGATTTTAATTGATTTTTTTGTTATTGTTAAACACTTTGAAACTTCTGAAATGAACTGCATGAAAAGAATAAATAATGACCCAGTCTTAAGAGAAAACCAGCAGCATTCTATTAAAGAGAATCTTTCACAGAATTAAATTCTGTGATTTTAGTATTTTCTGAGCAATTACAGTAGCATTTGTAGCAGGTCTTATGGAAGTAACATATCTACATCTATAGACCAGGCGTAGAAAATGCTGCAAATACATGCCTTTGATCTAAATGACAGAAATAAATTTGCTAGGGACACGGTCGCATTAAGCATGTTTAAACTGACCCATATTGCTTGAAGCGCAGGTAGAGTATTTCTCCTTTTGATCAGGCCATTTGATTTAAAGTATAAATAAAATTCAGTTATATGCAGAATACATGTAATATAATTTGGCACATAAACTCTTACAGATGGAGGTCAATATTTTATCTATTCCCTATTTTGTTCCCCTTCTGCAGTTAAATTTATCACGAGTCTGCAGGCATGGCTTGCTGCTACAAATGGGCATGAACAATTAAGTTTTCAGCCAAAACTACAGTGAGACACTCCAATCCAACTGCACTCACTAAGCCTTTTGGCAGCTGCATTGATAAGGTGGAAAGAAGTTCATGTGCAAGAAATCTGGAGTGGAGGTGCAAATCTCATTCTTGGCTGGTATTTTGTTATCTAGGAATAAGTTGATCCTGAGTGGCACCAGAGCAGCTTTACTCTCGGTGTTTCTGTTTCTTTTAAAATTATCCTAAATCTTTTGGCCTCTTATCATTACAGGGAACTCAAATTTGTTAATGTTGTGATTTGAGTTACCATTTCATAAGGTTTTAAGCAATTTTTCAGAAAGTGTTCATTAATATTCAAAGCTTTAAAAAAAAGTCACAGATTTCTGCCTAATATTCAATAAGACACATTTTAGTTGCTTTTTATAGATCTGGAAGTTGGAGATGTGCTTTTATAGTTTAAAGCTGTCATAAATGCCTTAAACCATTATGATAAAATTAGAATAGTGAAAATACCATCAAACTTGTGTTTGGGGTTTTTTTCCCACATCTCCAAAGGCTCTGGGATTCTAAAATAATTTGCAAATAAAATCATGAAATAATCCATTAGTTTTTTTAGATAATCATTAAGCTACTGTAGTTGATTTTGAGCACAGCATACAGCGAGTTGATTTTGAGCACAGCATACAGCTGTGTTTACTGCTTGTTTGAGTAGTACAAGGGTTGGCCATCTAGGTTTCTACAGATCTATAATATTTTAAACTCCCTGGAGAAAAGAGGCAGACTAAATCTAAGATGACTGTTGTCAGACTGTTGAGTGAAATATGACATATTTAAAGAAGGTGCTTCCATTGTGTGACCTTTCAGCTGGTAACTTCTGAACTACTTCTTACCTGTTGAGATACCCAGCATGTGGAGCTCCCACTCAGCACTGTCAGATTACGGAGCTTCCTGGTGTTTCATTTTATCAGAACACTCACAGTACTTGGGGTTTGAGCTTAAACATGTGTGTTAGAAGTTTTCAGGCTTTTTCTGCAGCCTTCAAGACCTGGATGCTGCCCCAGGGGATAATTCAGAACAGGAATCTCTTGTGACCAGCTGTCTGAAGAGCTTACTGAGTCCAACTTCATACTTGACTAAGTTGGCTGTGTTGGGTTACATTCAGAAAATTATTCCTCCAGCAATTCCAGTGCTAAGCAGGCTGCAGGGCTTCAGGACTGTTACTGTTCTCCACCTGTTTGTCACCTTTTGCTTGTGGGTACAGGGTGTGCTTGTGTGCGAGCCTAGGCACAGTGTTAAATTCTGTAGACTTGCCACATTAGAAATTTGTGCAAGCCCTTGAAGCAAGGAGTATACAGCCTTTTTGGAGCAATTGTAAGTACACTCATTAGCCTAGTGAAGCCATGGAAGTGTGTTTATGGGGACGGGACTGCAGCAGTGTCACTGCAAGTTTGTTGTGAGAATATTTTGAATTATTTTTTGATTAATGATATGCCGGCCCCAAAGAAATAACAAAAACTAATACCGGAGATACAAAACTATGTTGCTGAAAGAATTAGCAGAGTGAAACAGGAAGAGATTCTTGTGTAAGACTTGATTTGTAATTATGGATCATAAGATTCTGTCTGTACTCAGTTCTTAAATACATAATTCATGAGTAAAGCCTGAGTAAGTTTTTCAGCCAATAAAAACAACAGTGAAATTGGAATTTAGAGGATTACAAGCACAATAAATTTGATGAATAGTTATAGCTTTTCAGTCTTTTTCTCCTTTAATAGAAATGAGAGAAAGAAGTTCTTATAACCTAAAAAGTCAAGTAGTTGTACTTCACTTGAGAGCTTTTATTGGAAGGTGCATTTAGACATAAAGCAAAACTTAGGTGAGACTTAGTTTAATAGACATGATAATATGAAATCTCATTGTGTTTAAACTGCAGAAGCCAATGAAGGAAAGCTCCCAAAAATCTGAGGCAAAGTTTCCAGTGCTTTTTCACAATGATGTATTTGCTTTATGCTTTTTCTTAGGCTGAAAGAACTTCCATACTGCTTTTCTCAGTTTTCAGTACACGTTAATGTCCAGAACACCTCAGTTCTTGCTCAAAGTTGGTTGTACATTGCATACATGCTACAGAGAGATAAAATTCTAACAGTAAATGTGCTGTGCCCTTGATTACTTTTTTAAAATAGTGGATATAAAGTGTATTGCTTGTTCAGAGAAGCATCTGTTATGAGATTAGTCAAAGAGATATCAAGTGCAATGATAACAATTTCCTTATTGTTCAAGAAACTTTACAGTGAGCTGGGAAGAAGAATGTAGGATTGTGAAAAACAGATTAATGAAAAACTTGGAAAATTTTTTGAAATTCACAACCTTTTTACTTGGTGTTTTCCTAGAAGCATAGAATGTGAAAAAAAATTATTTCATGAGCTAAAATACTGATTAGACTGCCAAAAGTTAAGTGATTAAAATTGTGCTTTACAATCTCAAATCAATAATGCACTTGTCAAAAATAATTTGACAATTCAAATCTCTAAATTTTTCTGAAAGAATCAAAAGAAGAAAGATGGGGTGAATGGAAAGCAGTAGGTGGGTCCATCTTCATATTTGATACTGGATGGTTCTGATATTTCCTGAAAATCTTCAGAAGCCTTTTGAAATGCTTCAGATGTCAAAATGGACACACCTGAAGGCCTATTATCAAAATAATAGCCTCTGCAGTCTGTGAACTTGGATAAAGTGAAATGACTCATCTCCAATGATAGGGGACTGATGGATTCCACCGGCTGACAGTGACTTGTGTGACATGACTAGATAATAAGGGCTTTTATAAACTCCTTTGCCTATTTAAGGGCCTAAAAATGAATTCTGAATCACAGGCCAAGATCAGGCACCCAGAGATGGATTCCTTGCTATATTTAAGAACACTTGAGACTGCAACTACAGATGGTATCTATGCACACTCTTAGCTTTAGTGGTAAAATATTCTGTCCTCTTTAGTGAACAAGGGAATAGCTATTCCTGTAATTTTTAATATAAGCTTAGAAAATGTAACTGACAGTGATAACCTCAGTGAACCATCCTGGAGACTACAGGTATTCATTAAATAATAATCATTCTTTGTAGTGCATTAGCACAAGGAACCTTAGAAATGGGCAATGAAGCTGTTCTGCCAGTTAGAAAGAAAACCTCGCCTGGCAGAAAGACCTTCCAATTTATACTCTCAATGTGCCACAACAGTTGGATACAGAAGATGATAGAGCAAGTAAAATGATATGGAGGTCTTTTTGGTAGTATTTTATATTTAACTCGTAACATAGACATCTTCAAGAGTATTCTACAGATTTTAAAGTATGAGAGTGTGATTAAAATAAAGGTATGTGGTCTTGTATTTCAAAGAGAAATCCAGTCTGTTGGATTCATTGTGTTCACGTGAGATCAACTAAAATATGAAGCTCTTTTGTATTAACTGAGTAAATATTTTATTCGGACTAATTAGAGTATTGTTTTACAAACATTAAAAGGCTTGCTAAAAGCTATGTCATTCATTATTATCATTAAAAATATTGGTATTAGGTCTTTGGAATAATTACAAACAGCAATTCTTCAAAAGATAAATGGGTAGGATTAAAAATAAGCACATACAAAGCTATTCATCAATTAAATAAATGAGCCCATGCTATGAAAACTTCATGAAAAAATACCTTAGAGACTTAGTTAATATCAAGGCATTACTTATTACAGGAATGCTGATTGGACACGATGAGAAGGAAATTTTAGAAGTATTGTCTAGATAAGATTAGAGGCTTATTTTCTTTTTAAAATACAGGGGAAGTAGTATGGACACCAAAACATTGTGATCTTTTTTTTCAGAGTGACTCTCATACATCTGTGCGAAAAGCCAGATTATCCTGTATAATAGCATACAGACACAGGATCCATGTCAAGTGTTGTATTCTCCTGACACCAAGCTCAGCCCAAAAAATCCTTCCAATCCCACCACTCTTAAGTCTTCAAATGTTTCATTTTGTGGCCCTGTTTAGGCTATTTCTTACCTACAAAATCTGGGGCTTTTGGAAAGCAGAGATGCAGGTTTTTTTCACCAAGAGTATCAGACATCAGTAGTGCAGCTGTAGGCACTGGAGCGATGTTCAGCAGCCTTCAAGTCTTCAGACCAAGACAGTTTTAAGAACAGTGTGCAACATGTCTGAGTTTGTGTGTTGTGGAGCTTGAGAAAGCAAACAAATATTATTAGCCTGGGTGGCCAGGCAATGCCAGACTGGCCAGGCAGCATTTAACGCCTTCAGCAGCATTGGTCCTTGTCACTGTATCAGCACTCTCAAATATGCTGGGGCAACTGGTGCTATAGTGAGACCATGTAGCAGAGAGATGACAAAAACCCACCTCTGGCTTCCCTGCACAGTGTGACACCTACACTGGGTCCTCTCTGCCCCCCAGCACTTCACAGCTACTATCCTTTCTCCCATCGTGTTGCAGTTATCTCTGGGCTGTGTGGAGGAGTCTCACTGAGACCCTGCTGGCACATTGTCTGCAGAGGAACTTCAGAGGCCAAACTTCCTGTGCTGAGCAGGCTGTGAAGAGAGTCTCACATTCACCTGAGATGGAAACCAGCTCACTTACCTGAGCAAATGGAACACTAAGCTGGAAAGTCGGAGAGCTTGCTTTGCTGTGGCAGCTTTCTCTCATTATCACTGCAGGGTTAGTAAATTATAAATATCTACCCATTAGGAGAGGAAAACTCACACTTAAGCACAAGCTCTGTTATTGCTGCTGGGCTTGCTATTATTTTTTTATTTCTAACCCTGTAAACAATATTATTTCAAAAGTAACATACATTCATAGTGCATGTAACTTTACAAAGCAGCATCTTCTGCTACATAGAGACAGTAGTATGTGAGCAATTCCAGCTTGTCAAGTCTGAGTATGTACTCACTGCATGCAGACTCTAAACTGAAAGAGACCAAAATTTAAGTCAGAAATGCATCACTTCCCTGTATCCATTCTCCAGATCAGTTCTAAAAGGAATGAAAGACAGCTGCATAACGTGGAAGGCCTGTGGTGTGCGTGTTGCAGGCAGCAGGGCTGTGAGGACTGCTGATGCAGCTTTGCTTCCAACAGCGTGTGCCCTGGCAAAGTGTCTGCCATGAGGTGTGTGTTGGCTGAAAGGTCTGCAGGGTTACCTGTATATGTCTAAACAGGGATATAAATAGAAAAGGAGGTTGGGTAGTGTGTGCAGACTTTATTTGAAAAAAAAAAAAAACCAACCCAAAACAGTCTGAAAGCAAAAAGAGCTTTTCACTGCCTTGAGCCTGACACTGGCTAAGTTCCAGATGGATCCCTACTGCTGCCTGATATTAGAGCTGTGTCAGTCTACACTGAGTTGTATCTGGTTGCCTGTAGCCCTGGACGGCTCTTTTGAGAGCTACAAGTCATTCAGATTTGAGAGTGTCCATCTTCTTTTGCTTGGCCTCATTCCTTACATTAATGGCTAAGAGATAATATGATGTAAGAGTCATTTTGAGTTCCTAGACAATCTGAAAAGCTGCCTGGGACTTTACCTTTTCCTGTGAGAAAATCCTTTCATTGGCAATGGTACACTTGGACTCCCTTTTGCACTTCAAGGTTAATAATATTGACTTGAAATGTGCAGAGGAGGAGTTAACTCTTGCTTTCCATAAATATATAATGCATTTTTAATTTACACATTTACATAAAGATGTACCTTGTTTCTTTTTTTTTTTTTTTTTACTATAAAGGACCTTTGTTGATGCCTGATAATCTAAAAAAACAGAAAAAAAGCTCATAAAAATTCCCTTACATGATGAAAAGGTATGAAAAAAAGTATTCAAGGAAATACATCTTGTTTCTTTGAGAATCTGAACCTACAAAATCTGTCCTAAGAATGTACAATTTTGAGAATAGATTGAGATCTGAGGGGCAAATAAAGACCCTACCTTCTGCAAAGATTGACTTTAGGCTGCATTTGTCTTCATGTCTTCTGTAATATACCTAAATTCACTGCTATATAATCAGGGTGTTTTGGGTTTTGAGTGCTGTGAAAAATGACTAAAACCTCTGTATCTTAGCTTACTTTACATTTCCAGTTTTTCTTGTGACAAGAAGACATTACATAAAATGTCATCCTGGCAGAACACAAGCATGCTGTTGTGTGATGGTCTCACAGTCAGCAGTCTTGGCTTTACATTTTTGAATCTGAATGTGCACAGCTCAAAATGCAGGTTTATTAGGAGTCATCAATCCCACTTTATGCAAAGAGCAGACAGTTCCTTTATGGTGGAGTCTGCTTGCTAGTCTGTTACACAGCTGGGTACAGCTGAAGAACAAGTAGGAGACAAATTAGGAAGTTTGATTCTTGAAGTAGCTGGAAACATCCAAAAATATTCTCCATATCTCAGGTGGTTAATAAGAGCAAAGGCAGTACAAAGCACATTCTTATGAGCATCCTCGCTCCTGAAGACAGCTTCTACATCTTCTGGAAGGAGTGTGCCTCTCTCTGAACTTCTCTGGAGATCTGTGTTGCTGCTAACGATGGCATATGCGTGTGTGAAAGCAGAAGGGTCCTGTCTGCTCTCTGCTCAGGAGGGTTGGCCTCTGCATTCTGCTTCATCCATTCACCCTACTCAAAAAAAACCCACAGCATCCTGCCCCACACTGCAGGAACTTGTTGTTTGATGTCCATTTAATTTCATTACAACCTAATGTCTACTTACATCCTAATGACCTTAACACTGTAAACTTGCACAGCTTTTATTTTGTGTTTTTCATCTCTGGCTGTGAGGTTCTCTTGATATGGCTCATAATTAACTTGTTGGCAATATGAAATGATGTAGGCACCAGGAGTGCTTATCTCTACAGTGTATAAAGGAATTCTATAGAAATAGGTCTTACGTAGATGTTAAAATAAATGCTGATTGTTCTTACCTTTTGTTTTTAATATCTGTTAGCTCACTGCAAGATGTTCCTGTAGAAACTGGGAGTTTCTTCACTTAAAATGTGGAATTAACTTTTTCCTACTATAGAAATGGCATCAAAATATTAGAAATGCTTCATGCTGTCAATGATAAGAGTAAAGAGTTAGGAAAGAAGAGGAGAAATGCTGAAAGCTCTTCCGGCTCCTGTTCTGCCAATCCATTAGCATATCCTTTATTACATTTACAGTGCTTTGTCCAAACTCCAGGAGGTGTCATTTCCATCAAAGATTTTTCCATAATCCAGAAGAATTTATTATCAGGGAAAATGTCCTCTCTATATTTTCACTTTCTTTTCACTATACTGCTGGCTGTACTTCTAGAGTATCACTCACAATGAAATAATTTTCTTTCTGAGTCTTCTCTCCACAAAAATCCGTCGTTGTGTTGCATTCTTAGTATTTCCTTAGGTGTTTACTTCTCTGTGGTTTAGATATGGAGACAAAATTTCCAGCTGTATTAAAGTATTCTGTGATGTTTTGCCACAAAAGAAAAAATCCATAAGGTTTGCCAGGAGGGTGTTCCCAAGATAAGGGGACATCCTTATGGAATGCCTGTAGAACAGATTATATATAGTTGATATGTATCTTCATTGCTTCCTAGATCGGCACTTTTTATCTATTACTTACTGAATGAACCTTGATCAGCTGTAAAACTATTCTGAGTTACTCACTGAGTTCCCAGGCAACCAGACTGCTTTTTGAAATCTGTGTATTTTCACTAATTCTTTGGAACAGGTCTCTTTCCTGTCTGGTGTTCACAGAACATACAGAGCTCATGTCTACTGAGTATTTCATGTGCACACAGTTCCTTTTTTATAAGTTATAAGTTTTTTTTAATGAAACAAGATGTGGCTTCTGAAGCTGGTTCTGTGAGAGTTTTCATTATATGAAAAGCCCCGTCATTAAAGGTAATATTTAATTTTTATTACAAGCTTTCATTTTACAAAGATATATTTCCTGTTACTCCTCAGAGTACTCTGTGTGTTATAGGTGGCAAATCGATTGGCTCCTGGGTCAATTATTTTTCATTTATGCAGAATTAGTACTATTGATGACAACTCTGAAAGTCCGTCATTAGTCTGATGGTAATACTACACAGCACTACTACATTTTCTGTCAAACAAAACAGTATTCACATCATGAGGCCAGAGAGAAGGCCAGTCTTAGAACAATTCAGATTTTTTCTTTAAATAGATTCTGTCTTCAGTTCCTTATTTCATTGTTGTGTTTCCAAAGGTAGAGCAACACAGTAACAAATATAGTTGTGTTTGCTCAATAGAGTAAATTCCTAAACTTTCTCCTTCCGAAAAGTCACATATAATATCTAGGGTAGAAGTTTTCTCTGTGTGAGAAAATTAAGGCACTTGACTGAAAGTGTATCCCTCTTGAATAACAACCTCTTGAATAATCCCTGAATAAAGAGTGGTTCTGTGAAATATTCTGTATAGAAGTACAAATGGGTAAATTATTATATGGCCAGTTTTCTTGTGTTGTCAAGTGTCTTGTGGACATTTTATTGTTGCTGTGTCTGGAAAATTTGAAAGAAAGAAAAGAAAGAAAAGTTCAATCTCCTTCTGAACATCTTAATAAGGCTGTGAAATCACCTGCAACCAAATAACAAATCCTTCAAAAAGTTATTTGTTGTTCTTGGACACAATCAATGACTTTTTTTCAAAACCAGCAGGTTTTCAAGTGAACTAAGACAAAGGGTTAAGTGTGTGAAATCAGAGATGCTTACACTGGTGTTTTATGGGATAATGATCTTTCTTTGAGTCTGATAAAACATTTATGGAGTTGCTATGAGCTCCCCATAGTGTTACTAATGTAGTTGATAGTTAAGGACGAAACAGATTAACAGGGGAACTAACCATTGTCTTAGAGCAACTGTGTTTTACTGTCTGAATTCCAGATACTTGGTAAATGATCTATGAAGCTATTGCTAATTATTTTATGGAGTTATCCAGAGTTTTAATCGGGAAATTAATTAGTGCTATAGCTGTGTGTTTCTGTAATGTAAGATATCCTTTTCCTGATTCCCATATAGAGGGGAGTGATTACAATTTAATACATGTCTACATGCTTTCAAATTGTATTATAATATTGTAATACTTTACAGTTTATATCAGATTCAAAGCAATGCTTCAGTGCCTTCATCTGCCTCCTCAATTGGAGGGCAGTCTGTGCCCGTTGAGGATGACTGGAAGGAGATGTCACCTCTTCCTTCAGAGACCATGCTATGGGTCCTTATGGGATGAACTGAATGCAGCTTTAATTAATGAAAGGAAGTTAAACTGAAATGAAGTACTAGAAATCTTTGTTAAAGTCCATTACTTTTACTAGAGAAACTCTTTCCCAAGTTCAGCTGCTCTTATTGAGACAGACTTCTCATTGAAAAAATTTATCTCATTTTGACACGTCTGCATTTTTCCATTTGCAATTTTTTTGTTAATATATTCCTTACCAGTCCTACAGCATTTGCCTACACAACCATATCAGTGAGAAGGATGTTCTCTACTTTTTAAAATGTAACATTGTCCCGTATATTTTCACTTAGTATCCCACACACACTTCTGATAAAGTAAAAATGCCACCAAAACCAACAAACAAAACCCCAGTTATACAAGACCACTCCAAACATCTGGAAGCAGAACACCTAATAACAGAACACAAAGAAAAGAACATTGATTGTCTGTAATTCACCAGCTGGCATATCAGCAGAAAGCAGAAACTTACTTTCTGAATGAACTACCCAATTTTCTTTTCCTAGTCCCTACCCCATTTCAGTGTAGGTGATTCAAAACTATTGATTTGCATATGCTTGAAGTACACTATTGCCTGAATTATTACATTAAGACTGAGCAAAACCAGTCTTCCAGTAAACACTCTCTTGGTTATTTAGAATAGACACTGAACAAGTGAAAGAAGTCTTGTATCAAAATTCAGCTTAGGAATTTTCTCATAAACTGTATAATCTTTAGTGATTGAAGTTGTACTGAATCAATAAGATGCCTTTATTCCTGCCCAAAGCTTTTCTGGGACTACTGCCTAACAATCAGTTCCCAACCAGCCAATTGCTTTTTGATTTTTTTGCACACTAGAAAGTAGCCAATTAAAAGCTGGTTCCTGGAGAAAAGAGGGAAGATAACACCTGCTTAGTAAATGGCATTAAATAGCGCTAAAGTAAGGATGTATTTAAAGTGAGAACGTATGAACACAGATGTGCTTTTCTTTATGTGAATTGCTAATAATGTTTCTAAGACTTTTGGGTAACTTGCCTTTGTTTATCTGTTCATCAAAGAGTTAAAAGAACAAAATTGTGAGACAGTTTTGCTTCGCATCAATCATTCGCTTCAGAATTTGAAGATCACTCTTCCCTTTTAATTAGCACATGGAATATATTCTCTTTTCTTGGAGAGGGCAATTTGTTCATTACTAATTGAAGTAGACTAATTATAAATGATTAGCATTTGAAGAAGGCTTTTAACTGCTATATAAGACCAGTTCAGTGTGCCTTTCTCTGCACTCCTCATGAGTGTAACTTAAAATACATGATTCTATAAAGACCTCAGTATAAAATAGGATTAAATGTACTTATAAGTCTTTAGCAGTCATTTCTGCTGGTCTTTAATCCTAAACCAAATGATGCTAAATATGCAGAATCACAAAAGACAGAAATCAGGTAATTCTGCATAAACATGCTTGCTTTCTGTGAGATATTCCTACTACTTTTCCAAGCACCATTTTACTGCAAATACTGTTACACAAAGAATATTAAAAATACCTGAAGCTTTTAGTTCAAAACGGAGAGCAACTCAAGAGGTAATAATGATCCTGTAAATCCAGATGAAGAGTCACAGAAATCAACACTAAAAGGAATTAGACAGATTTTGTAGTTGCTTGGAGTAGACATAACAGTATTGATAGGAGCATCAGTTTAGAATAAAACCACCAAAGTAAATTATTTACACACCTACATATGTCTAGAACAGAAATAGATTTGTTAGCACCCTGTCCCTCCCCTTGCTGTCTGGTTGTGACAATAGATTCTGTATTACTCCTCATAGTTTTTAGCCTGTGAATGTGAATGTGACCTCTGCCCTTAGAACGGCTCACGTCTGCAAGGCTAGGACAGGGAGAAGAGCAAAGGGGAAAAGTGAAGTGACTTTTTGCTAGAAGCCCTTTTGGGAGACCAGTTTTTCTCTTGTGAAAAGATTTATCACTTGACTTTTCTATTTTGTTCTGTGGAACTTGTGTGAGCTCTCCAGACTCTATCTTCTTTGTGAAGGCCTTATAAGAATTCCTTGTAATTCCCCCTCTCCTTCCCATGAGACATTTTAGGACCAGTTTTGAACATGAACAAGGACATGCAACCAGGTGTCCCCCCATGAGAACATCCCTACACAGCACCATAAACGTGGGAGTTGTGCATTTGGCTGTGCCCTGTATGAATGCATCAATGAATATCCCTGCCCAGCCAATCTGAGAGTAAAATGAAACACCAGATGCCAAAAAAGTGTGGTGCACAAGAAAAGCACAGTCACGGTATCCTGTAGTCATAGACCTTAACAAGAGTCATTGTCAGGTTTTCTGAGGCTTCGTAATGAGGGAAATTTTTTATGAAAGGTGTGGAGAATGATGGGGACATATCTTTTACTTTGTCATGGGAGAGAAAGGTAGAGCAGTTAAAATATGGAGACTGAGACGAAGTCGTTTGGAGTTCCTGCTGCTGCATGACTGGAAATTGCTGAATGGGGAATTGGATGGGGCTAGGATGTACTCAGCATTAGGAATAAAAACAAATAGACTGTGTTTCCTACAAAAAAGTGACCTAGTAGTAGAAGAATGAAAAGAGAGGGGTAACATGGATACAATTTTGTAGTAGAAGACCAGTCTTTCCAGCAGCATTTTAATAAGTGGGGGAAGACCAAATATGTCTTGTATTTGTAAACAAACATGGCAGTGAAATGCTGATTGTTAGGATTAAAAAATTTTGGAAAAAGGGGTGCAAATGAATATCAAGATGCCTGTTTTAATTTTGTAGAGTTTGAAACATTGATAGCTGGTCGCTCATGAAGAGATGCCAGAGAGACAAGGAGGAATGGGTCTGGGATGCCAAGTTAGGGTTATTAGTTGCTTTAAAAAAGTAGTTAATTTTAAATTTGCAGGTAAGGGTAGACTGAGATAATGTAAAGGCAAGACTGAAGGAGACAAAATAAAAAGTGTTTTGGATTTTCCACCAAGAATTGCAATAAAATCTAGAGAGAACTGTGAAAGAAAGATGGTGGGAGAATATTATCATAGTGCAGAGTCAGAGAAAGCAAAATGGGACTGATTTCAAGAGGAACTTAGATGTATTGAAGGGAGCTGGCAGTTCAAGGCAGGACACAGAGTGCTATTTCTGAGAGTAAAGAGATTAAACAGAGAAGAGAAATGGTAGTTAAAGAGGCTGGGGTGTGGGACAAGTGTGTTTGTGCTGTGACGTGAGAGGATGGGAAAGTAAAGCAATGATTAAAAGAAGGAATAAGAACAGAGGCTAGCAAAATCTGAAGTTATTGTTCCAGTTTTGTGATAGGTAAAATGAAAGTATGTAGCAGGGAGGAAAGACAAAAGATGGTGATGAAAAGCAAATGGAGAGGACAGAAGTAAGTTCTAAAAATATGTCACAGATGTTTCTTGAATCACCAGACGGTGATCTTTCTGCGTACTGAGGATGATGAAAGTAGGCAGGTCCAGATATTACAGGACAGACTGAATCATTCTGTACTGCTCTGATCCAGGCTGCCTTGTTTTCAGTCTAAGGCACTGTAGGGGGAAGCTGGGGGTTGAATTCCTTGTAATTAGGCTGAGGTGGACCTGGACACACATGTGTCTACATGAGGCTATTACCCAAGATGAGTGTCAGCTAAACCACTGAGTGACTTTTGAAGAGGCAGTGGGTTAAACCTGTGGATCAAGAATGCCATGAACAGGTGTGTGAACATACTCTGAGCTCTGAAAAGAGAATCTGAAAACTTAAACATTATTCTGTCAATTTTTCTTATTCTGCTGGCATTGCAACAGGGTGAAATTGAGACAAGTAAATGTAGAAATAAAGTTTCAAATCAAAATCAGATATTCAGTGTTTGAGAAGCCTCATTATTCAATGAGACAATGGACAGAAACTTCTTGGATCATTAAGTCAGAGATCCAAAGTCACATCTATTTCAAAGTGTGAGTCCTTTTACAAATTGTTTTTAGGCTTTCCTCTTTATCTCTTTCATCAGAATTGACCTGCCATTATTGTGTGCTCTTAATAATGTTTAGTAACTGTAGGGATGTTGGTGTTCCAAATAAGAAGATGGCTGGGGATGTCCTTCTTTTCCTGTCTCCCTTGCAGAAATGTATCTGGTGCAGCACACCAAGAGTAGTGAGATTTTTGTATCATTATATAGATAGAAGTAAGCCATTTTTACACAGGTACTCTCGGCACAAACTAAAACTGACTCTAGAAAAATGGGTTATAAAGCCTCTCCTTTAAATATAACACAGAAAACCACGGAGGGGTAGTATGGCAAAGTGAACTACAAGTAGCTTGCACAGCTTGTACAGCAAGTATTCTAAAAAACTCATCAGAATATAAACCACTAAATATTTAAATATCCTTGCTATCGTACAAAACTAAATAGCCTGTAATTTTTTTTATATGCCAGAAGATTCTTTCAAGTGTATTTATCACAGTTATTTTTTCCCATTATCTCCTTTTCTTTTTTTTTTTTTTTTGCAAATTTGAGCTCAGAAATACTTACCTATATAAAAATTCCTGACATTCCTTCTCCTCTCTTAATTTCTCTGTTCCTCTTTCCTATCTCGTATCAGAAGCAAAGTGTAAGTGTATTTGCAGATTTCTCTTTTTTCTCTCCAGCTTTTCTCCACCAGCAGGCCTTTGATTTGAAATTGTAAGGCACTTAAATCTTCTGCCAGCATTCTTATAACAGACTCAACTTGTCCTTTTGTGGATGCTTCAGCATGTAGCCAATTTCCTCTCTTTTCTTGCAGTTTAGAAGACCTCAGATAATTCTTCCTCTGTTCTCTCACAAATATATGAAATTCTAAGTAGTCATCTAACTTCACATTCATGAGGCAATTTCATCACTACCAAATTGCAGACTTGGCAAAACACTGTCCATCTGCCTTTGAAATGATTTAAGAAAGGATTGAATTTCAGAGATGGTGGTACAGACCATATAATCTACTACATGTCTGCTTGTTCTTTTACGAAATAGCCTTGTTCTTTTGCATATCCTAGCATGGAATGCTTAAACTGTTGCTAAGCGTAGTTGAAGTTTTCATTCAATTCATCACATTTTATTTGATAAAAGACAAGGTCGCTGGGATTCATAGGATTTGGCCTAAAACTGCTGATTGCTGGAAACAGTGCAGTTCTGTAGAGGTCTTTAGAAAGGACTGATCTGATGTCAGTATGCATTTCCATGTGGCTTGGCTGCAGTTTTAGGCTGCTGAAGTAGAAGTGGTGAATGCTTTTACTTGTGTTCCAAACTCTTAGTTAATGCCTTTGCAGATAGGTTATCTAGGAATGGTGTGATACACTAATCCCTCAGGTTTGGTTAGATAACCCCTTCCAAAGCTTTAAGAAGCTGCCGCCTCAGATTCTTCAGTCTGAATCCGGTTAGATCATCTGGAATCCAGTTTTTTCCCCCCTTTCCTCTTCATTTTGGGACTTTCAGTCGGCACGCTGTAAGCATGCACAAAGAAATGCGAGCAGCTGCGGTTGCAGAGACGTGTCTGGTAAGCAGGAACGTGTGATTCACAGTGGCACAGCCTGGTGCGTGGAATTCTTTCAAAAAAAGTATTCATCCCATCTCTTTAACAGTGTGTTTAAATGTGGAACAAGCAAAAATTCTGACTTGCTGTCCTGTCTCAGCGGTCACTGTCCCTCAAACAGTGGCAGTCCAAATATTTCAGTGTTAACTTCCAGGCGCATGAAATCTGCTGCAGTCAGGAAAGATATTAAATACTAAAAAAAGAAACATACTGACTAAGTTGCTGGCTCTCTCAGTCTGAACAGGCTCATACATCTTTTACCCTCAATAGCTTGTAGACTCTGACGTAAGAGAGGAAGAGTGGCCATGTACTCGGAGAGAAGGCATTTTCATTATGTCAAAAATAAATGGCTGAAAACTAAAGTGTGGCTAGTGCTGAGTGTACTTCCTTGGCAGGAGCTGATGCCACTCTGAATAGCAAAGCCTTTGAGATATTTCAGTAGTCCTGTATTATTTATTTTGATCGCATAAATGTTTGTTGTCTGTCTAAAAATAAAAGAAGTGAATTTGAGAATGTTGCAATGTGAATAAATGGCAAGTCGATGAAAACTCTTTTGGCAATGTATCTAAGCCACAACCAACCGCACACAATTTTGTTATATAAAGACTTTGGGGGGCAGGGGGCAGTTAATGTCTGTAGGCTTATTGGCTCTGTGTACATTTGCTATGACCCTTTTGTTAGTGAAATAACCCAGGAAAGAGATAAGAATCAATGCAGCACTGCAGGCAGTGTAAATGAACTCGTTCGTGTTTTGAATATAGTTGTTAAGATCTTATCTTGTCATGCTTGCCCCAGTGATAACAAATCCCAAATACATTCTAACCATGGAGCTTCTCTAAACCACACTGTAGACATGGATATTTTGAGCAATAATCCAGAAATTTGTAGCAACAAACTTTGCTTTCTCTTTTTGCCGACAGAACCTAAGCGTTTGCTGCTGCAAGCTGGAGTCAAAGATGCTGATGTGTGTAACTGTTGTGATGGGTTTATGGTAAGTATTTGAAGCTGAATTTTTTTTTTTTTTATTTTTTTTTTTTTTTTGAGACTTATGACCTATATTTCAGTTAGTTGTGCAAAAGCCTTGGAGTGGTTATGAGCAATCCTTGTGATTTTTCGGCTATTCTGAAATCTTATTCCTCAGTTTGTGTCCTGTGCAGTAGGATACAAAATATAAAAACATATTTTAGTGGGTTTTAAAATAGTGTAGTCTTCTGAATACAACTGAATATTTAAATTGTGATCCCTTATTGAACTGTGCCCTTTATTTGATATGTTGTCAAATGCCATTTCAAATTTCTTTCTGACATATCATCAGACTGATGCTTCTTTTGTCTTTTCCGTCATCTTTTGTCGTTTCCATCATCTCTTCCACCATTACAACATAGCAGTTAGAATAACAAAGCTCCACTTAAATAATCTGTTTAACATTTTTCATAGGTTAAATAATATCTCCTTCCCAAGACAGAACTACTTTTCTGAGATTTAATTAGACATTTAGCACCATTAAAATAATATTTTTTAAAAAATCTTTGACATTTTGGTCTTTCCAAAAAAGTTTTTTTTAAAAAAAAAAAAAGAAAAAGAAAAAAAATCTGTGTGATTAGGAGAATAGTAGCCCTGAGGTTATTTTCTCCTATCTGTTAAAATCCATTCCTACCAGACATAACAAGAGCTCAACTTCATGGCAAAATTGATTTGAAGTGCATCTTCACTCTTGACTTTCTCTGCGGTGGCTCATTTCCCTTTTCCGTGCTCCTGTGCGATGGCATTCTTCCAAGCTGTGAGACTGAGAAGTACAAGCCCAACACTGATTTCAGCAGGGAACTGCAGAGACATTTGCCCTTTATTGTAGATGCAGAACATAAATTGAATCCAGGGAGAGCAGCATCCTGAAATTACCCCAGGAGTAATTTTTCTAGACCAGACATTTAGATGATGAGCATTGTTCCCTTTTGGTAAGCTTTTTTAATATCACAGAAAGTCAAGCATGTTCCTACTGTAAACATTGTATATCCCTTTTTTAAGCATGATTTTTACGAGAACCCTTTTGGGTGGTAATACAAATGCAAAATACTTAGGATCCAAATTAATTCAGAATTAGAAGATCCAATTTGGAACTTTGCACAATAAATAACTGCTGAGTGTGGATTTTGATGGAGCATAATTTATTAGATAAAACTGCAGGTCATGGTGTATTTAAGGCCACTACTTCTAATACTGGATTTTATTGTAAAATCAATTAATTGATTAATTAATTATAATCAGTCATTTTTCATCCTAATGCAGACACTTTTTCTCCCTCAAAGCCAGAGTATGCCTCTCTCGTAGGAGTCATGCTTTCCAGAGCAATTTTTATTTTATTGGATTAGTTTGGAAAGGGAGAAGGCAGATCTCAAAGCCACACAGGCAGACAAAACCAATTGCTTTGCTTCCTCTACAGAGGCAAAAATCACAGGCAAAACTTTCATCTGCAGGGAAAGAGATATTACCAACCTAAACTAGAATCCTGAGGTTGTTGTCGTCCTTGCCCAATTGAATATAGGGATTGTATTCAGAAATGATTTATGAGACTTTTCACAGGAGTTGAGTCTCTACAGTGTGGCCAGAATGTGTTTCTAGGAATAGTTGAAAATTTTTCTTCACTTGCACCAGTTGAGAAAGAGGTTCCTGTTTGTTTGCCTGTGTATTGCCAAGGGGAGCACATATCCAGTGGCATTTAAACAGCACGGCCTTTAGCATGGTAATAACCATCCTCAAAACCAATCACTGTGTCAAAAATCTACAGGCTGTCTTTGTTCCCTTATGCAATGGAGTGTTCGGAATGGAATCCAGTGAACACAGAGCAATTACATCCAGTTAATAGGAAATGCTGAAGATGAGAACCCATATAAACAACTTCAGAGAGTGTTTCATATGCTTACCAGACTCTTTCTTTTTCTGCAGTTACTTATTTTTCCTATGTCTGTCACAATGAGGCATAGCCAGAGAGATGGGATCATGGGAGACTGAAATCTACATCCTCTGTGTATCTGCTGTCTTTGGGTCTTCTACAATTACTTCTCCTTTTGAATTTCGTCTCTTTTGAAAAGTGCAATTAAATATTCAAGGGGCCAGAAAGAAAAAAGAGGAGAAATATCTGTGATGGGTGCAACCAATCATTCACATGCTGATATTTGAATCTAGCATCAAACAATGCTTATCTGGGGTTTCTTTATGGACCTTCAAGTGTCCTTTTTTGATGTATCCTTCTATCACAGTTTAGCCTTCATCATTTCGCTGTCTATGATCAAATTTCCTCTGATACCTGGCGGTGTATACACACTGACTATATATAAAAGCTTTGTCTGTAAGTTTTTTCTAATTACACACTACTCATTTTGATGAGGCATATGATTTAATCTACCTTAATTACGAATCCTTGTTTCCCTGCTGTATGTTTTACTGATCAGTTCTTTGACCATGTGATACATCTACTTCGGTTTTTTCTTTCATATAAATTTAGTTTTTCCATGTGAATTCCAAAAAATAAATAAGCATGAAGAATTTATTAAATGTTAATGCTTCTTTGGAAATTATTTTTAGTGGCAGTCTAGTCTGCATTGAAGTAATGTATTATTCTATACAATTGTCTGCAAAAACAATAAAAAGGAACAAGAATAGAAACTCACAGGTTGAATTTTGCAATCTTAAAAGATGGCCATCATCATGGAATTTCCTAGTGAGATTACAGGATTAGATTCACAAAAGAAAACATGCTTTATACTGATTTAAATAATAGTTATCCATGGGACAAGTTTTGGTCTCGTTGTTCTGTATTCACGGTAAGTATGAAGGAGGGGAAGTATTTGCTACTCAGGGAATAAAAAGAACTCCATGTCTCTCTTACTTGCAGTCTCATTGTGTGGCTTATGTATGACTTTTTTTGCCATGTTCTTTATGTCTGACAAGAAACAATGAGAAGCTCAGCAAACTGTGAAAAAGTTCCATTAGACAACATCTGTTTTCTGGTGCTTCCTTTTTATTTTTTCACCTTGAATGAATGGTCATCTAGCTATTCTCTAGAATGTTTAACAGCACTGGTTGAGGAAGAGATTCGTAGCATTAGTGGATCACTAGTACACATTTGTCAGTGGTCTGTATTTCTCCTTCAACAGATGTTGTTGCTGTTTTTACACTTGGAAATACAGAAAGAGTTCATTGAGACTGAACTTTAATATGGAAATAAATAGTGATTATGTAATGAAGTTTGTCTCTTATGCTGGGCAAAAAGTAGGTAAAATATCCTTAAACCTTTATCTCATTCCTTGTTGTATCTTGTAAAGAAGTCAGCATAGCAGATTTAACCAGGAGGCTCCTAAATGAAGTTTGAGTGAAACACTTTTTCCACTTAGAAAGTATATTTGTAGTCTGGATATTTGAAAAGCTCCTTTATTATGTTGGAATACAATATTGCTAATAACATTTTCCAAAGGAGAGCTGGGTATTTAATGCAACTCTCAAATTTTTTGAACAGAAAATTGAGTCATATGAAAACGCTGAATATATTCTAAATAAATAATTGAAATTTGCATATCATAGGGAAGTGCCTGCCATAGAGTAGTTGATTATAATGAGATTTATTACACTGGGAAAACATTTTTATATGCTGATTCAATTAACTTTGAAAACTTGCACTAGTGTGCTAGTATTGCTTATTGCCATTACTTCCTTCCAAGGCAACAATTTTATTGACTGTGTTCAGTATAAGTCCTAGGAAGGGTTTGGGTTCAAAGGGACCTTAAACATCACCTAGTTCCAACCCCCCTGCCATGGACAGGGACATTTTTCACTAGACCAGGTTGCTCAAAGCTCCGTCCCACCTGTTCTTGAACACTTCCAGGGATGGGGTATCCACAGCTTCTCCAGGCAACCCCTGCCAGTGCCTCACCATCCTCATAGCAAAGAATTTCTTCCTCAAGTCTGATTTAAACCTACTTTCCGTCAGTTTGAAGCCATTCCCCCTTGTCCTATCATCCCAGGCCCTTGTAAACAGTCCCTCTCCAGCTCTCCTCTAAGTTCCCTTCAGGTACTGAAAGGCCACAAACAGGTCACCCCAAAGCCTGCTCTTTTCCAGGCTGAACAATTCTCTCAGCCTTTCCTCACAGGAGAGGTGCTCCATCCCCCTAATCATCTCCGTGGCCTCTTCTGGACTCACTCCAACAGGTCCATGTCCTTCCTGTGCTGGGACCCCAGAGCTGGAGGCAGCTCTGCAGGTGGGGTCTCCTGCAGGGCAGGGCAGAGGGGCAGAATCCCCTCCTTCCCCTGCTGCCCACAGGGCTTTGGATGCAGCCCAGGACACGTTTGGCTCTCTGGGCTGTGAGTGCCCATGGCCAGGGCACAGCCAGCCTCTCCTCCACCAGCACCCCCAAATCCTTCTGGGCAGGGCTGCTCTCCATCTGCTCATCCCCTAGCCTGGGTTGATAATGGGGGTGGCCCCAACTCAGGTGCAGCAGCCGCATTTGGTCTTGTTAAACCTCATGAAATTGCCAAGGGCACACTTGCTGAGCTTGTCCTCTGGATGACATTGAATGAACATATTATTTCTGCAGAGGCAATGTGGACACATCCTGATGCTTAGTTTTCTTGCAATAAGGATTCCATCAAGTCTTCTAGTTTCAGCTCTTTTAGGGCTTGAGCCAGAAGTATTACAAAGTTTTGGCCATTGAATTTAGTCAAGCTGTACTAAAAATTGCTTTGGTATTCCATGGAGTTTTTCAGAGCTCAATTAAATATTTTCAAATAGCATATTACTGCAGCTAGAGTTACTCATTAATGCCAGATCCAGCACCCTTTGAAATAAATGTATTTTTAAGGCTCTGAACTTCAGACCATATACTCAAAGACAAGGAGGTATGTAAATGGAATGTGATTCCCTGTCCAAGATGAATGCATGCTTCTGATCATATCTGAATGAAATATTTAGATCCTGGTTTAAAGCACTTCAGTGCTATTTTAACATTAAGCACATGAGTTGTCAGTAAGGCTGTTTGGGCTTAGAATCAGCCATGAAGCTGAGACCGTGGTAATCAAGCAAATTCTCAAATAGTACTCATGACTTTTTTCTTGGTTAAGAAATACTATCAAATAAATTTTCCAGTTTGATTTTCAAATTATGAACTCATGGTTAGGTCATTACTATGCTCTCCTTCAAAATGATTCACTGAGAAAAAACATGCTTTATAAAGTAGACTGTTATTATAAATGAATAAAGCACAACTTCTTAAGTAAGTGGAAAAGCATATGTGAAGTGCGGATCTTGGCCAATCTTTCAAACATGAGGAATTTTCATCAAAATTATGATACTTCAAAAATTCTGTTTCCTTAATTTCTGCTAAAATTACTTGACTTATGTAATGGAATTATTTCTTCTAACTACCTAATGTTATCTGTTTTAAATGGTAATAAGCTTTATACTTGAAACTTTACAGGATGGCTAATAGGTATTTCTAGAAGAACATCTTGAAAGAGAACTTGGGGCTCTAAGAAACAAAACAAATAATCTGCTTAAACTAACAAGCAAAATTTTAGTCAGATTAACAATTAGTGTAGTGAAAAAATATCATAGGCAAACTTCAGTAACGTGTTGCAGCAGAAACAGCTATTTCCAAAATTTCTCAGTTATTAAAACACCTTAAATTGTACCCTTTCTCTTAGTCTATAAAACTTGGCAAAGTTATACAGGACCAGGAAAGAGAAAGAGAGGAGGGGAAGCATGTAAAATGAAGCTATTTGTATCTTGAACTGGATGAAAAAGAAAAAAAAATAATAGATTTTTTTTTTCATTTTTCCATAGCAAAAGACATAGAGCTGGTCTTGATCAGCCATGTCACAGGATAAAAAACAGATGGGAAGGGGCAACTTTGAATTAAAAATATAACCCAGTAGTTATTTACTTCCCAGGGCAGAGGTGGGAGTGACTATTAGAGAAGCCTCCTGGGTAACAACACACACTAAAAACTCTCTGCCTGTATGGGTTGGATAATATTTAACTGAAAAACTCTGTCACTTATGCACTCTGTAGCTGGCAATGTCAAGTATGCAGCTTTAAAAAGATCATCCATTAAAAGTTATAAACCTTGGGAAATGTGCAAATGAAAAAAAAAAAATTTGCTGAAAGTAGAAAGCAGATTTGTTTATTTTGTATGAAATAGGACATAGATTAAATTTAATGACAGCACATCTGACAAATATAAAAGGCCGTTCAGTCATGAATGGTGATGCTTATGGTCTTATAATTATTTGAGCTTTCTACTTTTCCCTTGATCATTATGGAATAATGGTCCCAGACTCTGAAGGGAGAAGGAAAGGAGTGTGTTCAACTATGTTCCTTTGAAAACTTTCTTTAGAAATATCTCTCGTGAAAAAAAAGTCCAGCTTTTCTTTATATCTATGAGGGCTTTATTCTCCTTTTTTCTTCCCCTATTTAAAATCAAGTGTTTATGCATTTTCCTCTTCTGGATGCTGCAGAAAACTAGCTCAAATTCTCCTTCCAGAGACTCTAAGACTTTCACTTTTTGTATTTCCTCATATATTGATTAGCCAAGTTGTGTCTTTGTTGCCATTATCTCAGTTTTACCAATATAAAAAGAGAAAATATTTCATATAAAAACTTCCCAATGTGTAAAATTCACAACAGTGCAGCCTGTCCCTGTCCAAAGAAACAAATGCTATCTGACAAAACAGTAGCTGGTGAAAAACTGATAGTTTTGAAGGATGTGCTACAATCAGATAATCTTTCTCATGTTGTTTTTTGCAGGGTTTGATAAAGAATGTTTTCTCATGTAGGACATAGGAAATTTGTATTACTGCACTGATTTTGTTTAGCTGAAAAAAGTGGTTTGTTTTCATAGCTTGAGACTGCTTGTGCAGATTTCCTTCCTACAAAGTAAAACCTGTTGGCTTTTGCTGCAGGGGAAAACACAGGCTTTATGACCCTTTATGGAAAACATTTCAGTTCCTTCAGCTGAGGCGAGACAAGAGAAGGTTGTATAACAGTTTATCAGCTTGCAGTGAATCTCCTCCATCATTAGATTGTGTTAGGTTAGTTACGTCCCTCTTCTTGGTGAAATCCCAAGGTTCTGCTTAGTCTTTTGTGGCATTGGAATTCCTTGTGATCTATTATCAGATTATCCTTGAATGAGTACTGTATCTTTCACTCCTAGAAATAAGCAATCTGCTCTGTAGCACTCACCATTACATGGAGCCATTTATTATGGCAGAACTTTGTCATTCGATTATGCTTTGGTACAGAGCACATGGCCAAAAGTCTCAATCACAGGTGTCTAAAGTTGGTTAAAGAAGTTGTTGGTGTTCCAAACTTCAGAGATGCTGATCCGGTGCTGAGGTGCCTGTGTGCTGTTGACCAGGGGCCTGCAGTCATTTGCTGCCTTCTGATCCTTTTGCTCTCCTTTTTTTCCGACTGTGAACATTTTCCTATGGCATGTGAAATACTTTTCCTTCAACTGTATGCTATTTTTCTCAGCATGCAGTGAACTAATAAAAGAGAAAAATACTTAGCTAAAGCTTTAACTATTTTAGCCTACTTATTATGTTCAAGACCTTGCTGTATGCCTTATTTCAGCTTCTTTTTATGCACATTTTCATGAGAAAAAACTGATTATAGGTATTACAGGTAGAGACCTGACTAACAGTAAGAGACTTGTGGCACAGAAGAAACCTGTCAAATTCATAACCTAGTTGTTTTCATGAGAGATGTTTTGTTATGCTGTGTAGAAAGGGATTTTAATAGCTGGTAATTCTGTTCCCCAAACAAGTTACTGGTTTAGACTTAACTGCTGCTAGTGACTGCTTTATACCCAAGACAGGAATTCCTTGTGTTTCTGTGTGTAGATGAACCAACATATTGACACAGCACAATATCAGCAAAGGTACTTTTTAGCCCAGACAGGTCTGTCTCTTTTTGAACCTTGTGAAATCCACTAGCCATGAACTATTTGTTATTGCAGTTAGCCCGTTCCTTTCTGAACCCACAGGCAACACAGAAGAATATCATAAAGAAATGGGAGAATGGTGTAGAAAAGGTAATTGCATCTGTTCTGTTCATTCCGGGAGGCAGGAGAAGAAGCTTCTGTGATGGAAAGTTAGTCTTTGAGAGTACAGAGACCCTGGAAGAACCGCTGAAGAAGGCACCATTGAGTTGATTTGGTGAACTTTTACTAATTCCTTCTTCAAGTCACTCCAGAATTTTCTGCACACTTTGCCCTTCCTTGCTGGCTCATCTGTGAGGTCAGTTGTTGGCTAACACATGCAAGAGGCTGTTAAAACACAGAACAGTGGAGACAAATTGCCTTAGATCACCAGAAAAAAATGATGCTCAATCAGGATGTGTATTTAAAAAATGATTTTTATCTTTCTGCCTATTTCAGCTACTTGAATCATGATTCATTTGTATTTCTACTGGAAATAAGATGTATCCAGATGAAGTGTTGATCTTTCAGGGCAACTACCAGTTCAAGAGTATTATTAAGTGTTTTCTGTACAACAACATGGTGCTATAAATGGACCTGATTTTCACAGAATCACAGAATATACTGAGTTAGAAGGGACACACAAGGATTATTGTGTCCAGCTCCTGGCCCTGCACAGGAACATCCCCAAGAGTCACAGCATGTGCCTGAGAGCATTGTCCAAACACTGTCCAAACTCTGTCAGGCTTGGTGCTGTGACCACTTCCCTGGGGAGCCTCTTCCAGTGCCCACCCACCCTCTGGGTGAAGAACCACTTCCTGAGACCCAACCTAACCCTCCCCTGACACAACTTCAGGCCATTCCTTGGGTCCTGTCACTGGTCACCACAGAGAACAGATCAGTGCCTGCTGCTCTTCTTCACTTCACAAGGAGGTTGTAACTTTGATGAGCTCTTCCCTCAGTCTCCTTCAGGCTGAACAGACCAAGTCCACTCAGCCACTCCTCATGCAGCTTCACCTCAAGGCCCTTCATCATCTTTGCTGCTTTCCTTTTGATGCTCTCTATCAGCTTAATATCTTTCTTGTATTCCAGTGACCAAAACTGGTCAATATGGCATATAATTTTCCCTATTTTATAGAATTGATGTTACTCCTATTTGCCATTGTCTTGTGTAAAGCTCCCCTCACTCTAATTGTGTGTCACCACTTTCCTTTTGTGCTGAGAAAACATATTCCACTAATCATCTGACTCATTCAGCAGCTACTAGTCCTTGGTATCCCTGTGCTGCTGGTGCAATAGTTGTTCCTGCTCCTCTTGAGTCCTAGACTACTGTAATGGGATGCTATTTGAACAGGTTAATGCTGGTAAACAACCACTGGTTGTTCTTTTCAGAGAAGAAGTGAAAAGTCACCTAAAGTATTGAAGCGTTCGGATTTTCATCATTGTAGTGAGACCTGAGATTCCTTCCCAAGTATCCTGTTTGAATCTGGCAGTGAAAGATCATCATTAGAGAGGAGCAAAGAAGGTGTGACAGCACCTTGGGCAAGCTACCAAGTGCATGCAAAAGTCAAATAGTGGATGAAACAGGAGAGCAGGAATTAAATGAAAGGAAGAAAATGCCAGCATTATGCTGATGTTTTCATTAAGAAAATCACTGAATAGATGAAACAAGCCTGACATTTACTTATATGGTGGTGGAAGTCACTGCACTGTGTGTACTGCATGTTTTCCTGTTCAGTCAGCATATTGTACAGCTGTGATAAAGGGGGCTGTGTTCATTTTGCAATAACGGTGATACAAAATTGTTCATTTACTCAGCTTTTCCTCCATTATGAGAAATACATTACACCTGGCCATATAAGTGAGTTTCTTTCACTATGCCTCCACACATATGATGACTGTAATCATCCTTTTAAAAAGATTTCTCAGATGATGCTACTTTCTACGCAAATCACCCACCTCTCCTCTATCTTCATGTAAATAAGTATGTTCCCTGAATTTCTGTAACTGGGCAGCATACATTTTAAAGTCTCATTCTAGTTATATAGCTAGAAAATTTCACTACAATGCTGCTTAGTGAGAGGAGAAATTCATTAGGCCTGAGCGACAGATAAATCCACCATGGACTGTAGTGGGGTGCATTTCTGCATTCACCAGCATAAAATGCACATGAAAGAGTTAAGTCTCCATTGGGCTCATTCAAATTACATCACTTTGGCAATATAAAGGGGTCATAAAAGGGTAACAGCGTTTAGAGATAGTCCTTACTTGGGAGGTGTTCTGGGGTTACAGGCAGGTCCAGAGTGGTCCATTATCTGCCTCTTCTGGACAGGTGGATGGCTCATGAGGAATGCTTGCAGCCAGAAGAGTAGCTTTAAGCTTTCTCTAATTGATGCCAGAAGTTCAACAGGTTCCCAGGCAACCTGAAAATACAAGAAATACAAAGGTGATTCTGAAACTTTGGTAGTACATTCCCCCCTGCTGGAAACTCAGTAACAAAACTCATACTTTGAATGTGGCATAGTGGGAGGCCAGATTTAGTGCTTGATGGTTAATCTTCTTGGAAGATGCTTGTAGCACCGAGCCAAAATCCCTTGGGGTATGACACACGGCCTGTTCATTTCAATTTCATGTCCTTTAAGTTTTGTTCCTTCTGCTGTTTCTTTGTCTGCATTGGATGTTTCATTTTTACAAAGAGTGGTATTAAAATCAGTGTACCTCTAAAGACTTAAAAGGGCCCTTCAAATGTTGATCAGTTATATTTTATCACACACTGATGGGATGGGATGTGCAGTGAATACCAATTCACAGGCCACTGGAAAGGGATAGAAGAGGAACATTGGTTCTGCAGCACTGATCTTTGTCTATCATGGAATTGTCATTGGAAAGGGGCAGACAAATCAAACAGAGAAGTTCAGCCAGAGGATAGCAGTGACCACTTAGGTTGGTCTGTGCTGCTTCTTGTTAATACTGGGTGGTAACAGGCAGCTGGGGAAAAGTGGTGCCCTAAATTTTACCAACTCTTTCTACAGTTGTGTGTAAGCATGTAGAAAAGTCAGGCAAGGAGACACTACTAGGTAAAAGTGAAGTGGAATTGAGAAAAGGGAGCGTAAGGATCCTTATGCTTGGAAGCAGGGTCATGTTTCCATCTCTGGTCCTGACTCTTGCCAAAGACTCAATAGACCCTTGGGAGCCTGTTTGACTAAAATACACAGTGCCTACCTGTAGTTTACTCACAGGCTTTCTTTTGGAGTACACCAGCCAGTTCCTTTTCAAATCAATCCTGGATGTGGTTTTGCAGTCAGCTGACTCCAGGGACAACTCAAGTTTGTGTAAAGCTTTTGTATCTTTGTTTACATGGTCTTCCCACACTGTCTTGGCAAACCTTGCACCCTAAAATGTCTTCATATGCCACTTGCTGTACCCATGGCACACAATATAGACTCAGCATCATGCTTAAAAAATACCTTTCGGGCAGATTGTGGCAGGTTTGTTATTTTACGTGCTTTGAACAGCAAAAAACAACCTCCCTTATTCAGGATGGGTACCAAAACAGCAAATAGGCCAAAGGGACTAAAGCCAAACACTGAACAGTGTGGGCTGCAGTACACTTTGGACAGAGGTAATCCTTTATTGATGAAACTGAGCCCAAAGGAAATGTAGATGCAAGTGCACTGTACCAGCTGGTCTGATGCAGAGAATGTTTTCTGTAGTGTAAATGTAACCTTTATCTTCTTATAAGTATTGTCAAGCAAGGCCAAGGTCATCAAAAAGTGCTGCTTGGGGCTGACAATAAATAGAGGAGTTTGCGTTCTAGACATAAACTTTTTTCTGAGGTAGATGTTTCCTTTCATGTCATCAAGTTAGTTAGCCTCCAAGAAAAAATAATAGGATACAGCAAAGGAGGGGGCCTTATTTATAAATGATGAAGTGACTGAGGCAGGTGGGAGAGAAGTTCCATATTTCTGTCCTTAGCCTTCAGATTAAATTGAAGTCCATACCAACAATTTATTGAATCTGATATTTCTCGTTAAGTGGTCACAGAATGAAGAAATGAATCATTGCATTCCTCTCAGTGCAGGGTGGGTTTAACAGGTGCCACATATGGAATATTTACTAATATTCTTTTCCTTGAGCCACAGAATTTAGTCTAGCTGAAGCAGGGATTTCTGACTTACTGCACTGTAGTCCTGCGGGCAGAGCTCCCTCCATATGTACTGGACTGTAGTCCTTGTAGTTAGAAAGCAAATAGCATCATCAATCCAAACCCACTGTCAGTAGAATAAAAAGGAGAGGTCAGGAAAAAGAGCTGATGTGTTCTTTTTTCTTCCTGGGTAAACACAACAGTAATACGTTGATAATAATCAAATCATCTGTTTCCCAAGAAACGATATTTGTAAACAAATGTGTTTTCTGTATTTGCAGATGCGATAAACCAAAACCAAATGATGTACTGAGGTAAAAGGCATATTCCAGCATGTATTTCTACCACTCCTACTGCTTCAGAAAATAGGGGTTTAGAGTCTGTCTTCTGTTTCTGTATCTCCATAGTTGTAATGTCTTCCGTTTCTTTTGCTTTCCTATTTTCAGCTGTTTCTGTGACCGTGTCACATAGTCATTTCTGTTTAATGATCGTAATTGTCAGCTTGAACTTGTTAAGGTGTTTAACAAACGTGCAAAAATTAATAATAGATTGTGAAAAACTGAGAAAATGAACTTATTCTTATTTCCATCTGCTTTGAAAACACATGCTGTAACTAACCATTATCAGTTAAAACATGAACACTGAAATAAAAAGGTGTGGGAGCTGAATTTACAATCCATAATATAACCAAGTGGGAATGAATGCAGTAATATAATACTAATATTCTTTTAAGAAGCTGGAATCTTGTTAAAATATGAGAATTTCACACTCGTTATATTTTTGTTATGAAAGTAGTTTCATTTGTAATAATGAAGTATATGTGTTGCAACTAATATGCATGTATATATTTTTGTAGTATATACATTTTTAAGTAGACCTATCATCAGACAGACAAAATGCCTGAAGTACTGAAATAAACTTCTGATTCTGGAAAGTCCTGGAGATGGTGATTAGGGGACATAGTTGGAGGCATATAAGAGAAGATGCATAATTTAAGGGGGCAGAAGACTTCTCAGTGCAACAAAATGCCTGCTGCAAGTCGCAAGTGGGCTTTGAAGAAATTCCACTTTGTTCTGGAAGATGCTAAGCTGCAGTTTGAAAAGATAATCTAAAATATCCAGTAATTTTTAATATGGGGCAATTTGAAACAATGTTTTAGCCTAGGTCAGTTGTAATATGTGATGAAAAGTATTTCATGTAGTGGCTGTATATCAACAAGCTTGTTTTGTTTCAGAAATGAATGTCTTTTCTGAGACTTTCAAAGATTTCCAAATGAGAAACAATTACCCGGTACTAATTACTACCAAAAAAATTAAGAAATAACTGGGCATTAAAATGCTGGGTTAACTGGTAGATCTCACCCCTAAACATATAAAACATTTAGGGTGTCTCTGGAAACCAAGATACTGTCCAGATTGTGCAGCACACTCTCTGATTTTCCTGAGCTTTTTAAAGAGATGTATCTCTCTGGTGTGGATCCCTGTGGTCTACTTACAGGGAAATTTCATTACCATGCTGTGCGGTCCTCACGGTGCTGAGAGTAAAATATTGGATTGACAGGTTCGTGTTGTGGAGCAGGGCTTATTGATGATGGAAAGACTGATTCAATCTCTAATCCTGAAGAACGACCTGCCACCTGGAGTGATAGTATACAGATGGGTGCAATCTAAACTCTCTTTCCGCCTCAAGTTGCATTTGGCTGTAGATTAACAATGTGATTCCTTATAATGAAGATGGTTGCTGGGTGCAGTGGCAATTTTCCATTACTGACATGCCATGTCAACAGGTCTGACAAAGCTGTAAGGACAATGTTTAAATGTGCTACATCTGGCTGGGATGGTTGCCAGGTTATTAACAGCCCCATTAAAATTACCTGCAGAGATCTATGTTGGGAGAAGGGAACATAGTGCACTGCTTCCCCTGCAACTGTCTGTGCAGGCATAATAACAGTCTGATAGCACACACTTTGAATAATACAGTGTTATGGTTGTAGAGTAGCAGCTCTTTTACTATTTTATTTTGGTGAGGGAATATTTCATAGCTTTATTTATATCAAATCCAAATCCCGCAGCCTTACTCAGGCAGATATACCACTGAAGTGAATGAAAACTTCACCTGAGGGTGGAGTTTCATCCGTAAGTTTTAATTTTATTAATGATATTTCCAATAAAAGTACTCTGAAGATGTTTGCATATTTGTATATGTATATATATAACAATTTTAAAGAAATATATAACTATCCTTTTAATTATCCATTATTTTTCTTTCCTCTTGAATGACTGTACAAGGCTCCCAGTGAAGCATATATAATATGAAAGGGGTTTAAGGCATTTTTCTGAGTACGACTAGAGGGCCATACTGTCCCAGAGGACGCTGCAGAAGGCGCAGCACATTTTCTGGTGAGACTCCCCCCATTCCTTTTGAATGCAAAGGGAGCACTTGCCAGTATAATGATAAATGGGCTTGTGATCCTAGCTCTCCATAAGCAGTTTCTAGTATAAGTTGAAACACTCTAAGTTCAGTACTTGAATGCTGAAGGAGATTTTTACACCCTGTCTCTTACAAATCAAAGTAGTGCCTGCCGTAATTCTCTTCTCAGCTGAGTATGTTCAGGTGTGTCCAAGGGATCTCTGCCTGCTGAACAATGCCTGCTTCCCATCCATGTAGCCTGTGAACCCAAGTCCCGAGCCTGTGGTGGGGTTACCTGGCTGTACCCGGCGCTGTGTTGCCTCACCAGGTCTGCTCAGGAGGGCTGAGCTGGGGACAACACAGAAATACCAACTGCACCTCAGCCCTTCCTGTCACTCCTGGCACCAAGTGTCATCTTCAGGGTTAGTGCATAACCTGCCATGAGAAAAGGAGCCCAAACGCAGCCATCTAAGCTTATTGTGGTTATTGTGTAATCAGTGGTGTCAATAAAGAGCTGGAGGCACTTCACATCTGATTATAGTTCTCTTCTCTGGTTTGCTGTAGTAAGTTCATGTCTTTGCAGCCTGAAGGAAAATGCAAGTCTTTGGGTGCTTTGTGTGAGAGTGCGCAGGCTCTGCTCTGTGTCCCTCCTGCTTCAGCTGCCTGAACAAGTGGAAGAATTTCCAAAAATTTGGGGCAATGCAAGGGCTCTTGACATTTATTACACATGGAACTTTCCACATGTGGCAGAAATAGAAAACTATGTTTAGAATGAGCAATATGACTTCATGTCTGTTATGCCATATGTTTTTCCTCCTGCTGCTGTACTAGAGAAAAGGGATGTGGAATAACCTGACCTCATTCTGACCATGGCTGTGTTTGTAACTCCTTGGGGCTCTTATAGCCGCATGAAGAATTGTCATTGTGCTGCACCATAGAATAGACAGATAAAATACTCATTTATCATGCACCTGGAGCAAAGGGAGTGCATTTTTGTCACCTGAATTCTGCAGAGAAGTCTGTCATCCATACTCTGAAATGTATATTGTGTCTTATTTAAAATTAATTTTTTTGAAGCAACCATGAAGCTTTTGGACTTGATATGAGTCATAGCAATATACATGTAATGCCTGTGTTTTGAGTCATGAGCTGTTCGTGTGCCAAGTAGGTGATATGAAGAGTTCTGCGCAAAAACAAAGGGAAAAACACACATAAATTTTAATTCGACTTGTTGTTTGGTCTGTGTTCTGTGCTTTAGAAGTAAGATATGAAAACCAGTGAAGACCAGTCATTTTGAAATGTGATTGACATATAGGTTCACACTTTGACTCATTTAATTGTCTGGTGACAGCTCAGAAGTAGAAACACAAGCCTGTGGTGTGAACTACCTGTCTTGGAAGACAGGGTTGATCTGACAAATGACCTTCCTTAATTTGTTTTTTTTTTATTCACATACTGTGAATATGGTCAATACTGGTGTAGGTCATTTAATACACCTCAGGAGAAGAAAGAGCTAAGAAAAATAATGAAGGAATCTAAGAAAAAATCTAGCTTTCCCACCTGTGCTGAGAAGTTCCAGTGACTGAACATCCAGCCATGCTCTGTGCACAGAGTGCTGACTTAAAGAGGTGTCATCCAGTTGAGATATTCCATAGGGAGTGTGCAAAGATCTGTATTTACATGACTTCGTGGGAATTGTATCTGCCTTTACTAGCAATTTAGCTTTGTATTTTTAATGTAAGTATCTTTTACTTAGACTGTGTTGGAACTAAAAAATTGCATTATTTAAATTGGAAAAATAAATACAAAATGTTATGCTGCTATTTTTGCTATAAATACCCCTACTTTTCTCATTTGGAAATGGGAATAGTCGATTACAGTCTATTTCACTTTCATATCCCAATATTTGGAATATACTTTTTTATCTTTTCTAAAATTAGAAATGTTTTACCTTCTGATGGAGAAGGAGGAATCCTCCTTATCCCTCTCAAATATATTCCATTTGAATGTATTTTTATGAAACTCATTTGTATAGAAATTAATATGTGAGACAAATCTGATTAAATGGTGTCTCTACTGAGAGACATATAAAACAGAGTACTGCAAGCTCAGTTTGCTTTTTCTTCAAAAGAATCTGAGATTGCCTTAGCACATTCACCCTAATTTATATGGTTAAATTGTGTCTGGTACTATGGCACTAGATAGGTACAATAGTACCTGTGTTTAGGTATTACTCATAGTAATGGGTATGTAAGATGAATTGTACCAGTCCTATTAGTGCACTGCCTAGCTACAGCCAGATAATTCCTTTCTTTTAGAATTAATATGATCTCTGTTTCTCATGGTGGGTCTGGCATCATTTTCATTTCTTTTTCTATCCCTTCTCAGACACTGATAAATAATGATGGCACTCTTACATTTCAGAGTCCTATCGAATTTTCAGCTGTCTTTTTCTCTCTTTGTTCTTCAATGAGTTTGACTCCTGGAACTCTCTGTTCTTTGCCATTTCCCTTCAATTTTTGTTACTTAGCTTTTATTTAGCTTTGCACCTTGACTCCTCTTGCTCCTTTCATTTTATTTGTAGTTCTGGATCAGTTCCTTCACTTACAGTCATAGTCTTTTCAGGATATGGGACTTTTAAAAGCCTTCTTTTCTTCATGGTCCACTAGCTGCAAATTTCTCTTCTTAAATAATCAGCTTGTTTTGTCTATTGAGCTCTGTCTTTTGTCCTACTTATACAACCTCTAATGTAGCTACATAAGACTTTCTCTCATTTGATTTTCTCACCTTCCACTCTAGGATTATGTTTATACTGGAGAGTAAGCCAGGTAATGGGCCAAAAAGCCAAAGCTCATTACAGTCTAGATCCACATAACTATATGGCTGGTAGAATGCAAGTGTCCCTGTATTTACTAATCACACACTGCCTAAAAATCCTTGCTTTCCACATAGTAATTTTCCTCTGGGAAAGTCTCCTCAAGAGCAGGTGGGATATTTAGAGGAGCCAATAAGGCAAAGCTGTGTTCTTCTAACCTACAGGAGTGTCATCTTGCTGGGCTGGTACTACAGAGTTGGGTAAACCTGACTTTTAGGATTGCCTAAAGTCACTGCCTAAGTATGCATTTGTAAAATGGGCCAAAAATTTGTAGAATATTTTGTTTAAGTATTGTACCATCTGAGGTGTCTTCTCTTCCCGTGTATATTGATTTTAACAGCCTTTGATCTACAGAGAATTACAGGAGAGACTCCCTTCTCTCCAGCCCTGAAACAAATATCAGCTAGAAATCTTATTTGATGTGGTTTTTTATCCCTTTTTTTTTTTTTTT
>VXAC01000164.1:154370-176428 GCA_013399225.1 Rhipidura dahli | reverse complement strand
TTTTTTTTTTTTTTTACTTTCTCCCTGATTCCTCTGCCTGTTTTTCTCAGCAGGGGTTCTGACATTGTCCTTGCTTTGCTCTTGCCCTTCTTTTCTTCCACTCTTCTTTTTTTACCTTCAGATGTCTTCTCATCCTTATTTAAAAAACCAAAAAACAAACCAAAACAAAAAAAAAAAAACAAACCACTTCATGTCACCTTTCCAGCCACCATATAGCAAGTATTAGGCTTGGATATGTTAAGTCTCTATGTAGTTTTTACAAGAATAAATATTCTCAAGAGTTACGTAATTTCCGGGTGTTGATGGGAAGAAAAATACTACAAGTAATGGTGGGAGCCAGACATATTTTTGCATAGATTTCCTTCCTAGTAAAGTTTTTGAAAGTAATGAGCATGTTGTAGAAGATCAGTCATTAAAAATGCAAAACACAAAGAACTGTAAACAACTTTGATGGCCTGATTAATAATTCAGTTAAACTGGAGGTTAAGAGATGAGTCTATTGCTTCACTTTAAAGACATGCAAAAGAATGAAAAAAAAAGAAATTTAGGAAATCAGTTGGGTGACGTACACTGAACATAGTCGTTTCTAGTATATTCAGAATTTATTTCCATGTAAGCAAAAAAGCTATTAAGATGAACCTCAGGCTGCATAGATAAATAATAACTTAAAAGAGACTGTTAGGGTTATACCTGAAAGGGAAAGATAAACTAACCAGCAAAGACAGCTACATCATGGACGTTAGCAACTGTTGGGGTTAAGTGAGAACTGTTAGTATTTCATCTGTTAGACCTTAAGAAGGACATTGGATCTTAAAAGCCTCGACGAACTCCAGGGTGGAGATTCAAAGGAGGTTTCTAGCAGTCCAGCAATCTGGAGCAGTCATTTAATGATGGCAGGGAGACACTTCCTACTGAACTTTAAGACAGGTTTTGGTGAGCCTTCCTCATCAAACACCCACTTATCTCACTCCTTTAACACTTTTCCAGCCAACCTGGATTTGTCTTCTGTGTAGTCAGTCTTTGAAGTTAAGATCTCAGATTTGCATATCACAGTTTATGTTCACTGGACTTCAAGTGTTCTTCTTCTTCCTTTTAATACTTCAGAAGGAGCAAAGCAAAAAGTAAAACCAAACACGTCAGGCATGCAATGAATACAAGTTAGGAAGGATTTTATTTTCAACTGAAACATAAATATACTGGAAAAATGTAAGGCCCCAAACAACTTGCTCGATGAGGCTTTAAAAAGGGCTTTACGGTTGTTCATCTACTCTGAGTTAAATGTATGGGATAGTCTCAAGAGGTCAAAACAACAAAAAGACTTTACTGGCAACTTTAGAAAATCAAAGAACTTTGGCAGAAAGATATAGTGAAATATTCAATCAACACAAAACACTTCTGAAAGCATTAACTTGGCCTGTTCAACTTAGGGAACTCTAAGCCCGTTCGATTTTAAGTTACTTAAAAATTCTGAGAACAGGGAATTAGAAGAAGGAGAAAGAGAAAAAACCAGAAAAGATACAGATAAGGACACGTATAGCTCCAACATATAGCCAATTCTCAGCTTCCAGCAGTGTTCAGCTGATAGAAATTCCAAGAGGATGTAGGGTCAAGATATGTGTTGTTACCTGATGTTCAGCCTTAGGCACCCCTTGACCATCCTGGGCCCTTCCCCCAGGTGGGACTTCTGGTCATTTGGCCACTCAGGAGCTGGGTTAGGGGCTCCAGGGGTGGGTGTGGAGCATTGCCTCTGCTGTGCCAGGGATTGGCAGCCACTGCCAGGCTGGGATACAGGCTCTGGGGGTGGGGTGCACAGGGCAGGGCACTTTCCCACCTGGGCAAGGCCTGACCTGTCCCTTCCCCCACACACAAGCACCTCAAAATGTCGTGAGACATCAGGCTTTCCAGTCTCTCACAAAAAGAGAATTTTCTTTAACAGCTTCCTCCCCCAGTGTTATCTCATTCATGTGTCTTGGGATTCCTCCTCCTTTTCTATAGTTTGTCTAGCATTAAGCCCACAGCTGAGCAATTCTCTGTCCCCAAGGTTTGTATTTGCAAGGCGAGACATGGGCACTGAGCCCTACGCCGATAGAATTCTATTATTACCATCTGTGTTTCAGTCACTTTTCAAGCCATGATAGAGATTCAGCACCTCTCTTTTTAGTTCCAGATGTCCACCAGAGTAGAGTTTAGATCTCCTGAGAGCCAACTCAGAATTAACTATACATGCCTCGGGAGCTTCAGCCAGACACCCAAGGTCGGTGTGCCCACATCACCATCCAGACAGTGCCTCGGTGCTGATATGTTACAATGTGTTAAGCACATTTCTGTGTGGTGCTTCACTGTGGGTTTCCTGGTGTCTGGCTGTCCCAAAATAATTTTGACAAGAATCCACTACAAGACAAAACTGCCTTCTTTAAATAAAGTTATCTAAAATGGATTTAACAATTCAGGACAGAAATATGTAAGTTCTGCTTTTAGCATTTCTCTGAATAGATATCAAAATTTCTCTTCTATTTCTGTTCCTCTACCCCTTGGTCCCTGGGGAAGGCCTTCCTACTTTGGGTCTTGACATGGTCTTAAGTTCCCCGTGCCCTTGTTCTGTTTAAGCTGCATTCTACACACTGGCTTAGATCTAACTCTTCTGCAGAGGTGCACCTCATTTTCCTGACATCTACTCTTACTTGTCCATCAGCGGTTTCAGCATCTTCCCTGTCATTCAGGCTTACAGCTCCTGTGTCAGTTTTGACAATCCCTTCCCTCTTTGCAGAGCAAGTTGTCACTCCATCATGTCACTATCCTCTGCCCAACTCCGTCTTTAACTTCCATGACTGGAACTGTTATTTGGGATTTAGTTGTCTTTTGTCTCAAGCACTGTGGGTCTAATGCCAGCTTGCATCCCCTGTAATTGTCCCAGGAGTATCTAGGAGACCCCTCTCACCCCTGGTATTGTTTGGCATCCCTACACTGCACATTTTTTGTCTCCTACAGCTTTCAAATTTCATATGTTTCAGAGGAAGTTGCTACACTATGGGACTGAAAACTGGCAGCAGACGACAGAGGCACTGTGACTCCTTACTAAATCTGTTGTGCTGGCACAGTAAACCCAGCAAGGTGTTATTGTCCAAGAAACCTGGGTAGGTTCAGCACCCTCCCTGAATCACTTGAATCAGTGTGCATCCCTGGCCAGGTGATTTTTGATGGGCAACAAGATCCTTTGCAGCATCATCTGATTAGTTCCTCTGACTGGAAAAAGATTTGCACTGTTCTCTGGTCTTGACTTAAACAATAGATTACCCAGGGGTTTTAAGTGTTTTGAGGTTTTGATGTCTTCAAAAACCTATCAGGGAAAAAAAAGTATGTTTCATTGTGGAGGGCTAAACATAATTTCTGACGCTCATGATGGAGAGGTTGGGTGTCTTCAGTGTGCCTGTGTAATGCTGCAGTTAGCAGCAGTGTGATGGGACAGTGTGATGCTGTGCTGCAGATGTGGCCTGAAAAAACAAAGGCCCTTTTATTTATTTCTATCACTGTTATGATATTCAATCAGAAGCTGCTGTTCAGCTAGTGATTCTTGACATAATGCATCATCAGCATAAGCCTGTTTACTATTGTTCCCTTCACAGTGAGATTTTATACCAGCCCTGTGGCTGTACTACCCAAGCATCACAGCACCTAACACAATGTTAGCTGCTATGACACAGTCCAAAACTCAGAGACACTGAATTTTTATTTATTGTTTTTTAAATTGTTTCGGAAACTTGACATGGACTATAAGAGCTTTCACAAAAACTGGCTGTTCTAGTTCTGTAAGGTGCAGCCTTCCAAAATTCACTCTTTTTTTGGTCTTAGGATATTAAATTGCTGTTCATCCTTATTTGACTGATTTAAAAGGTTGAGAACTATAAGATTATTGATGTTCTGTTTTTTCCAATGTCTCTTTTTTATTGCCTTTTTTCTTTGTTATCTCTCCCCTTCTTAAAGTCTTAATGTAATCCTCACCCCCTTCTACATGGAACTAAATACAAACAGTTCCCTTGACAGGAGTTAGTACAGGGCTCCATAAAGAGCTGGCACAAAATTAAAGCAACTGTGAAATTTCCAGTAAAAATATTGCATAATCTACGGATATACAAGGAATATATTTGTAGAATAATTATGAATGTGTCACTCCCCTGATGAAACTTCAGTAAAGAAGCTTGAGATATTTATTATCAATAACTAAAAAAGTTATCTTCAGTTAAGACCCCTTTATCCGTTTTTTTTTTTTTCCTCTCTTTATTTTTTGGTTTCTCTGTGTGTATAAGAGTGTCATTCTTTCTTGTCATTAATTTCTAGGGAGGATGGCTTCTCTACTGCAAGGTGAGGGATGGTGATGGGCTGATAAAGACTATTAACAGTGTTCACAGCAGTGAATCACATTAAAATCAAGGGGCTGTTTCCAAGATAAGGAGCTTCTGTGAACCCAGTTAGGAATGTGTTGGTGTTTGTGAGGGGTCCAGTGGTGTGTTCCTGGGCTCTGTGGTACTGAGACTCAACAGTGATTGCTAGGTCTGTCAGGGTACCCCTGCCCTCACCTAAGTGTGTGTTAAAGGAATGTCATGCGGTTTCCTAAGTTAGGAATGAGAACACATTTGACACTTATGCATGACAAATGAATACACAATGCATTTAAAACTCTTGTACCTGTTTGTTTTTTGGGTTTTTTTGCACATGTGGTCTCTTCCCTGCTGTTTACTCCGGCATTTCAAATAAAGTTGCCCAAGTATCATCTGAAATGATGGCAGCTAGGGCTGCCTGGCAAACAGGAGGTCTGCTTTCTGAACATTTTAGCTGGAAATTCAGTTTTTATCTCTTCTTTAAATGTTTACAGCTAAAAATATGTATTCATGAGGGAGAGATTGATATTAAAACTGCCACAGTCCCATTTGCTATGGCACTTGCTTGGTACACAGGAGATAATGCTTTTTCCTTCCCTTCTTGATTCCAGCCATGGTCTTGTGGTTTATCAGGTGCTGCTTTCATGTAAAAACCCCAGCTAAGTAGGTGTAGAGAGGCACAGCACCAGCTTCTCAGCAAATCTGTAAATCTGAATGTTTCCTACTGCTTTGCATTCAGCACATCATGCTATTTTGTGTACTAATGAAAAGGCATGTAAGAAAACAAAAGTGAAGCAGAAACTATTAATGATACTGTGATATTTATTTCCATTTGTCAGTTAGTTTCACATTGCCTGAGAGAAGATATTTGGCTAGATTTGACTATTTTTCAAGAGAAACATGTCAAATAATAAATTTACTACTACGTTTGCCTGTGTACCGGAACCACACAAACCAGGATGGAAGAGCAACAACTTGCTATGGCTTAGTTCTCTGTGACAGGAGAGCCTTGAAATTGGCCACGATTTCTGTGTTCTTGGATGGGTTGTTTTTTTTTTTGTTGCTCCAAATGAGAGTGAAGAATTCCTTCCTGTAGTTAAAATATGTTTTGAATGAGCAGGTGTTGATTCAGTCAAATTTTCAAGCTAATTTAACTTCCTGGGATTTCAACTGTTGAGGCACCAGGGGAAACATTTTAAAAGTGCTGTCAACAGTAAGTGCCTATAGATCTTTATTTCAGATTGTTGTTGTGGGAGGAAATGTGATGCAGTGTTTGGTTCATCAGCTAAAGTTCTATTTTAAAGCATCAGTCAAGCTCAAGGAGGTCAGACCGTACCCAGAAAGATCTCTTCTGAAACCCTTTAGTTCTCTAACTCCATGAAAGAATAGTTGAAAGCAAAAAATAGACCATGCCAGATGAAAGCTGGTACCTTGGCATAGTTCCATTAGCTTAAATGGAGTGATACTGATTTACACAAGCTAAGTGTCTGCCCTTAAGTCGATTGTTTAGAAGTCATCCAGGAGTATTTTCATACCTTTCAAGGGGAAGTTCAGATGGTCTTAAAAACCTGTGACACTTTAGTAACTGAAGTGTAAAGCTGCAAAGCAGTAACCAAGGCACTTTCTTTTTAAAAAATTGCACTCCTAAGAAAAATCAAATGCTACAAAATAGCTTGATAGCTAAAAATAGTTCTGTCTTGGTGATTTGGAAAGTTCAGGAGCTGTGGACTTAACTGTTTGTATTCAGGCTGTGGTAGGCATTCTTCTATTAATAATGAGAATTTCTTTCCATGCTGATGGTGCAAAGTGTATTCTTGATCAGTGAATGACATATGATCAGGCAGTTCCAGATTATCCACACTATTATTATTTATCATGGCAGCAATAGGAAACCCTTTATGCTATTTCTAGATCAGTTAGAGTGATTTTTTTATGTAACACCACTGAAGGGTTTCAGTCTTTCTAAGCAAGAAAAGAAAGGCTTGAATAAGTAATAGAATATTTCTTTTTTGCTTTTATTAATTAACCTTTTTAGTAATTTTTTAATGCATTAAGTCTTTTTGATACATAAAATGAAATTATAGAAATGGTTTGCAAGTCCAGAAATTCTGCACTAGGAAACATGTACAGACAGATCAATCCGTGTCTTCTACATACCCAGTACTCTTGGCATATTTCATGGTACCCCATTTTCAGTCCCTTTCTTCTCTGTGGAGAAGGCTCTTTGTCTCGATTAGATGGCAGATGATGCTCTCCCTTTGACTGAAGTACAGAGGAGATTGGCTGAGTTGGAGTCGGTGCTGTGCCAGCGTCTCATCCTCCCCTGAGAGGATTGGACCTCAAGAAGAAACAAAGCTTTGTAGATATCTTGATATGCTTCCCTTCAGAGGGATTTGATCAGATAGAATTAAAAAGCAAAGTAATTATACTAGAATAAAATATTTTTTATCCTTAGAACAGAATATCCACATGGGGGAGTTATATCAGCACAGCTATAGCATTGTAATTATCCTTCTAAAGCAAGGCTGCTCAGATTTTCCCTCCAGCTAAACCCCAATATGACCTGTTACCACAAGTGGGAAGAAAGGGAATAAAGCAGGTTCATTGGGCCCTTCATCACCTCCCACATAACAGCTTCAGATAAAAACTGTAATTCTGGTGTGGATGAGAACAGCAATGAATGAAATAAAGTGAAACATAAAAGCTTTTTTGGAGGTTTTGGGTATTTTTTGGTACATTATTGAAATGTTCTGTTAAACAAAATGAGCCTGACAAAAGAGAGAATATGATGATACAGCACAGAGACATGCTCCATGGAGAAGTCTAGGCAGTTCTGAACACCTGGACTAGTGTAATCAGTAGCTTATCTTATTAGTACATTGGAAATGCATTTTTAAAGGCAGTATTTTGTGATTCCTGAATATTTAACTTTAAAATTAAAAAGACATTTGAGAGTTGAGAATAACAGATGAGATTTTTTAAAAAATATGCACTTTATTTACTTTGCTAACAGAATTTGTGTGACAGACAATAAATCATGATTTCAAATTTACTCAGGAGATTAAATACAGGTCTCTCCCAAAGGTCTGAGTCATAATTCTTGGTCAGATTCTCTCTTCAAATTCATTTCCAGATAAGAATTTTAAAATACCCCTTTAATTTCATCTTATTACAGTAATATGTTAACTCAGTAATTTGTTCTCTAAGGCTTTAACACTGCATGTTATCAGTGTGTATCACAGTGCCTTATTTCACTTTAATCTTGGTGAAATCTAGTGTCCTTACAAAAGGATGTTCTTGGTAAAGTCAGTTCCTTGGAGAAGTTGTTTCTCTTGTTTGTTTACCTAAGTTGCTTTAAGATGTTCTCTTTTTCCTTGTGATACAATACTTTGCAGAAATACACAAATTGTGTAAAGGAGCTGTCAGCTATTTGATCAAGGCAAGAGACACTCTCAAGAAAAGAGTTTAATAAAAAGGAGTTGTTGATCAGTTTATCAAAGAAAAATCTGATGTAAAAATGATATGGGTGCAATGTAAGGGTTACCAATTCAGTATGTGCCATTTACAAGTTCTTATAGCACAGTTTGTAAAGTAGCTGCTGTCTTGAACTTCAGGCTCGTCAGGGAAAGAGCCGTTCTGTTATACTGCTCTGTTAAGCAACCTACAAGAATGTGGATGCCCAGAGATGTGAAAATGATTAAAACACCACTAATTAGTTTGACAAAGTAAGAGATTTAAGTGTGAAAAACCTCTAAGAGATCTATTAATGTTGTAAAAATTAAGAAGGGATTGATTTAATGAGCCCATGCTTGTGGAGTAGAGAACATACCTCAAAGCAGTGATGGCAGCTTCCTCGCTGCAGTGGGGTCACCAAGAAGTTACTGGGGCTTTGGGGACAAGACATCTGCAAGAGAAAAAGCAGAGAAATGAACTGGCTTTTGTTTCCAAATCTCGCACATCTCGAAAACATTTTGATGTCCTTTAGCAGCATCCCACCTGCAGAATACATGGCCGGCTCCACAGCCTGTGGCTCCCCACAGCCTGTGGCTCAGGGATGACATCAGTGGAGAAGCAGGGTAGTAGAAGCTTTTTTACCCAACCCCTTTGAGGTCTTGCCAGCAGCAAGCAGTGTGTTCCCCAAGCACAGCTGGCCAGGCAAGTCCAGTCACAGCAGCTGGTTTTAAAGCGACTGAAGGAAAAATGTTCAAACATTTCAGCTGATTTATTATGGGATGCAGATAGGTAACAAAGCCTGTCCTACCTTTCCCTCGTCAAGAATCTCATGTTTAGAAGTCTGTGTGAACGTTAGAGTAGAAATAAATTGTGTAGCCTGTAAAGTTAGGAAGCATCAGCCTTATAAGAGCCCGTGCAAGCTTAACTTTTACCATTTTATAGAACATGTCCAGACTTCATTAGACACTCAGATCACCATTTTCCTCAGAGGGACTCTGCTTCCTGGAAAGAGTGTGAAGACACAAGGGACACAGATAAGTTCTCACCATCTCTATAAATATGTTTGTAAGCTTTACCTTTGTCATAAACCTCTTTAAAGAGATTGGGTTTGTTCAGTAGATACCATTTTAATAAAATATGTGTTTTCAATGTTGGTTGTTTCTTTTTGGGGTAGCGTATCTGAAGCAATGATAGTCTTTTCAATTAAGAATTCATTATTTTCAAGAAGATAACTTCAAAACACGTAGAATTTAGTAAGACTACATACTGCTAGACTATCTACTTGTATTTTTAATGTAAAAAACCCAAAACCATGTTTCATATGCCATTGTGGATCGGAATTTGATGGATTATACTTCATAAATGCATTATTTTATCAGTGAATCCTTATCAATGTCTATTGATTCATCAAATATTTATATTTGATGTATAGTGTGACATATAAGTATGGTGTATATTTACTTATCAAATTATCTTATCAATGTCTATCAGGATCTGCAGGGAGGCTGTCAAGGGGATGGAGCCAGGCTCTGTGCTGTTGAGCAATAGGATAGGAGGCAATGGCCAGAAAGTGAGACACACTGCTGAAGTTCCACCTGAATATGAGTAAGAACTTCTTCACTGGGCATGGGGCCATGTGAGGAACAGATTACCTAGAGAAGGTGCAGAGTGTCCCTCACTGGAGATTTCCAAAACCTGTCTGGACTCAATCCTGAGCAACGTGCTGTAAAGGACCCCGTTTAAGCAGAGAGGTTGAACTAGATGAACTTCAGTGGTCTCTTCCAAACTTACCTATTCGGTGATGCTGTGTTTTAAGCAAGAAATTCCTAAATTCAGAGTTTAGTTTTTGTTTGGAGCTTTTAAGCTGTTACCTGCTCTGGTAGAACAAAGCTCAGTTCGCTGCATTAACAATGGCTGCAGCGAGCTCTCAGATCAGCCACTGCATATAATCACCTAAAGACACAACAATAATAAAAACATATTTTCCAAATAGTTGTTTGGCAGTGACTGTGCTTGACAGTATTCCCAGCTGAGAAAAGGGAATGGCTTGGATTTAACACTTTCAAATGAATGTAAATTAGTTTAATACAAACATAAACTTTACTCTGAAGTGAACACTAGTTATTAAAAATAAATAAATCTGAAACAAACATGCTCCAGTAGAGAAGATTGGCATGAGAGTAGCAGCTATGCTAAAAGGCATTAGATTAACATCCTCTAATCACACAATTTGTCAGCTATATATATATATATATATATATATTTTATATAGGAAGTAATTCATCAGAAGATTTATTTTTCTTAGCATCACAGATATATGTTTTAAAAACATTAAGATGCAAAATAAATGTGTGGAAAACAAACAGAATTAGATTTACCCAGCTTAAAGAACCATCATCCAAAAAAGGATATGAAATTTTAATTCCTACACAAGCTACCAATAATCTTTTTTTTTTTTTTTTTAAGAGGCAGAATGTGGCACTATTTCTAGGTAAAAATCCACTCCTTTTCTTCACTCGGCATGGCTACCACTGAAATGCAACCACTAGTATGTGTTTGCATATTGCTTCTAATCAGCAGATTTGAATGTAATTATGTATTTTGCAGGTGAGGTGTTAATGCTAATATGGCCCATCAGCTGTGTGCTGCCACTTGAAATGGCCCACTGGAAAGTCTTGAGACAAACAGCACAGAATTAGGCACACAGCCACGAGCAGCTGTGCTGAGTACCACTGGCATCGCCTCAGACGTGCAATTCTCAGAGTGAGCCTACTGCTAGCTGCTTTTAAAATGTGTTTATGGTGGTGACAAAAACTTTCCATCATCAGTTCTTCTTGGACCTCTCTGCCTTTTAGCTTAAAAATTACAGCTGCCTGCAAGGGGAGGGATGCTCAGTCCTATTAATTTTCATTGGATGAAAAGGATCTTTTTTCCTTCAGGCTAAAGGTTTAACCTTTATGAGTTTCATGAGTAGCAAAAGGCAGCCAGATTTTTATTATATGGGGTAGAGCTGCACATTTGTTCAAAATAATCAGCACTGGGCAATTTACTGCGTATCGATCCAAAACAAACCTTATTACCCATGTAAGCTGTTTTCTTCTCAAGCCTACATTTGGCATAGGAAAACAAACTTGTTTAATCATCAGTTTTCAAATGCTCACCATGTATGTCACCACAGCCTGATGTAACATTTTGAGATCAATGAAAGGGGTACTGTCTGGAGAAGTGCATCAACAGATTTTTGTAGGATATTTTCTCCCCTCAACAGCCCTCCATGTATTTAGAAGTTACCTTTCTGACAACGCAAGCATTCCCACCGGTACCCTGTCTGGCTCAGCACTCTAAAGAGGAAAGAACCATCAACACTTTTACAGCAGTGTCTTTGCAGCTGTTATAAAATTAAAGGCCACAGAGGTTTCTCAACTTATAGAACAGTGCTAGTGGATTGCTTCTGGCTTGCTGTGGAGGCTTTGCCAACTTTCACAGGGTTGGAGAGTGAAATACATACTATGAGGGTCTTTTTGGAAAGAATTGTCTAAGCAAGCTGATCACTGAAGGGAGGAGAGGGAAAAAGGAGGAAAGAAGACAGGGAAGTGCATTTACAATTAGTTTTGGAATCCTCTTTTAGTTACGAAAGCCAAAATAGTGTAGAAACTGTCTTTCAACTTGTTAATCTGTTGAGGATGAGAAAACCTTTGGCTTGATATAGTTACAAAGACGTTGTTAAAGTATGATGGATGAGGCAGCAGTAGTTGGGAGATGAAATGAAAACTCATGAGTTTCTTGTATCACTTGACGATGAGGATATTGCTCTGTTGAAGGGACTGACAAGAAATGCTCACAAGCAGAAGGGCACTGTGATCATAAATGGAAGTTAGAATATGAGAACTGGATTTCTTTTTTCAGTATCTCAGTAGGTGAGGAGGCCTTTGTTTGGCCTTGCCTTGGGCCTGTGATTGAATACAAAGTGTTGCACCACAGCCATGAGGTGACTGGTGCTGGAGAGATTTACAAGTCAAATGGGCAGCAAAGTGTAGCAGCACTGGGGAGGCAGCAATGGAGGGAGCTGAGGTGCACAAGGACCACTGCCCTCGCAGTGTAAGCATAGTTTACACATGCCAACAGTCTAATTCCTACATGCTTTTAATCTCTGGTTGTTCAAGAAGTTGTGAAAGATGGGAAATCTGCTGAGCAGCTGCTCGATATTTAAAAACTACAAAAGGAAAAAGTAAGCATTACAATATCAAAGTTACGCTCTTCCCCAATTAGCTTAAAAATCAGAATTAATCATAATAAAAGAAAAATCATAAATTTTGCCTCTAAGAGACCGAAGAGTCATTTGGAGGCGCAGGAATCCCACAAATGGGTTGGTGAACTCAGCTAACGTGTAGGTTGTAATGTTGAAGCGATTGCTGATCTCTGGGCATTTCAGAGGTATCTTGTTAATGCACTAATATCTCTTTGTATTGATAGAAATAGCATGAATGGCTGAATGAGAGCTCTTATTAGAGTCTTTAAGTGAGTGGTGTGATCATACATAGAATATGAGTTCTCTCCTGTTTTCAACATTCGGTGTGTTCGGTTAGTAAGTGAAGGAGAGAATGTGGAACCAAGACTAGTCTAGTAGTCACATTCTCCTCAAGTGCAATTTTAAAACTTAATGAAACTATTCTTTTCTACACAACATTTAAAAAAAAAAAAGGCAAAGTATGGGATGTGTAACGTAGTTTTGGTAAGCAGAAATTAAATAGAAGACTCCTTCTTCACCACTGATCTTTTAACCTGAACTTATTTACACTTAGTAGGCCAAGTACCAATCAGCTGCATAGCAAGGGTGCTGGATTCTTCTTGTGCTTATCTGCCTAACACAAGCTAGTTCCATACAAAATCCAAGCACTTTTTCTATTACTGCTGGTTTAAAATGTACAGCAATATTCCCCAGGCATTTCCTCTTGGAAGAATATGGTACTTCATAGCCTTGTATATCTCCTTCTAAGGAAGATGGGAATAAAGTAGATAAGAGCTAGTCTAGTCTAGTTCTGTATATTTTCAGAGTGCCTTGCAAACACAGTTCTGAGTGAAAGCAGTCTTTTCTGTATACTTTTAAGTAATACCATTTCTATCTGTTTTAGAAAGAGAAATAGGCTAATTTTACTCTAGGTATATTAGTTTCTACTTCCCAAGGTAAAACTCGTTTTGTTATAATTTGGATTTTCTGTATTGTTTTGCATCAGTTCTGGTGGGGATTTTTGCTGGCTCTCTGCATTTTAAATGTGGATTCATCTATATATTTTATCAGGGATCTCTTCAAGTAAATGTCATTCAAATTATTTGAGCAAGAGATGAAACTAGCTTTTAGTAGGTATTCCAGGGAATTTTATTTTCTAAATTTACATCTCTTGATGATAAGAATTCCTTTTCAAGTGAAGAGTTATTTTGAGTCTTTAAAATTATGTTTATGTCCTGCTTCTCCTCTTCCTCCTCATTTCTCTGTCTTGTATTGTTAACAACGTCAATCAGTGATATATAAGTTAATTCATATGATATTTTGGAAATACACAGAAGAATAGTAGAAAACATCCAATGCAAAATCATTTGTGATGATACAGGAGGAGTTCAGCCTCTGTGCTGTACTGTTTCTTCTGCCACTTTCAGAATGGACCGTAGGAAGATTCATAAGAGCATATCCTGCATGGAGAGCTGCTCTACTGTTCTTTTAAGATCTGAGGTTTGTATTGTTGAGTTTTGTTTGGTTTGGAGGTTCTTTTGCTACTTTTTTGTCTTTTCAGTTGGTTCTACTGTTTCAAGGAGAAAGAGATGCCTCAAGAAGAAGTAATATCCAGTGTAAGGCAATTGAATACTTGGCTGTACGGTAATGAAAGCTATGTTACATAACTTGACCTCTAAAAGCTCTTTCAAAACTTAGCCTTCCTTTCACAATAGCAGTAGGAAGGTTTCTGTCTCATCTTGTGGATAAAGGAGCTTATGCAGCACTGTGATGCTTAAATGAGGAGTTTGTCTTGGAAATGAGGTGAAGACATTAACTTGCATTACTCAGACATTGATATTACAATTTTGCATATAAAATTATTGTCCCTCTTCTAAGGGTTGTTAAAAGACTGGATGAATTATAGAAAATAGTTACAAAAAAAGAGGAAATAATGTATCAAGTGCCTTTCAATAAACGATTTTTAGAAGTCCATCCCTTTAGCTGACTCAAAAACATTGAGAGATGACTTAGTTGCAGTATATAAATGAATGGTTTGATGCTAAGGCACTGTTGAGTACTAAAGGCTCTTTAATGACTTCAGCAGTAGCGGGAAAAAGGGTAATAAGAGAAGGACTAAAACATTAAACCACACAACTTACAATTAGAATTGAGGAATGTTTTAAATGCAAAGGATATGCTTTATGATTGGAGATGGCAGGTTCTTTTTTATCTCAAGGTGTTTTCAAATTCCTCTGAGATGATGTTTGCTTTTGAAATGCATTTTTCAAGGAGGTTGATATGGATTTGGCACAGGCATTACTGGTTGATGTTAATGATCTATGGAGTGTAGCCCTATTTCTTTCGATGTCCTTCTTACCTTTAAACTACATGAACTTTAGATTCACTTATGAAATATTATTTGTGATTTTATCTTATTGTTTGAAATGTTCATTTTTTCAGGCTATATTACAAATGGATATATGATGGCCTTATTTCACATGATTTTATATTCTCTGATTTGGCTGTTTTGAAAGCAAGAAGCTGGGGAATATTTTCCTCTCCTTTTTTCATATTGACTGGTAGAAAGTAGGTGTTTAAAAAACTCACTCTACTCAAGACAGTGCTAATGCAAACCCAGACTTGCTAACCCAAGGGACTTGAGTAAGGCTATTGGAAGAAATAAGTTAGATTCTTTTCTGAAGTGAGTCTGTCGTCTTATGAAACTCTCTAACCTCTATGGGACAGTATAGGACAAAAAAAAAAGAAAAGAAAAAAAAGAAAAATATGGTTTGGTTTTGGTTTTCAGAAACCTAGGGAACAAAAAAAGCAGCAGATATCTGTAGAAACACATACACTTAGAGTCTTATAGGTGTCCCAGATTAAAAAGGAATAGAAAAGACAATTCTAATTATGTTTTCTCTTTCAAATGCAAAGGAAAAAAATATATCTTCCACTATTTATACATTTATTATAAGGCCTCTTAAAAGATGGTTGTGGTGCTGTTCAGACTACTGAGCGTACTAGGATCCTGGCTGAATGCCACCATCAGGCTTTGAGGACAATGAGGCACCTGGATGTGGTGGGAACAGGAAGGTATACAGATGGAGGAGTGTTGTGGGCTCTTCACAGTTTGTCTGCTCAAATAACATCTGAAACTTTTGAAAAGAGATGGGATTCTTTGGGGAAGAAAAAACAAGGCATAGTGGAAAATCTGCATCTGAAAATAATATAATTACTGCTGTGCATCAGATACACATTTGTATACTTGAATTGATTGGGAAAGGATTTCTAATGAAAAAGAGACTCTTTTATCCCAGTAGAGATGAGAAGCAGTAAGATAATGCAGTTTACAGAAGATAAGGGTAAAGTTTTCTTTTATCTCTCCAGTCTCTACCTGTCTCTATGTTGTTCTCACACAGGCTTGTATGTCTGCTAACCTGAGGACATCTATCAGACTATTTCAGCAGGAAAAAGTATGACTTAACTGTGTTATCTTAGTGGAAATGTGTTTGCAAGAGAGAGACTTCTGGCAAGAACATTTACGTCCTTAAGCTGCATGGGAGATATCCTTCCCTCATACAGAAAAATGCTTTACAATATTACCATTGGAAATTATCCCCGGGAAGACATGCCATGTAACAAATGTAGGACAATGAAATGGCTTCTCTGCTACAGTCATTTACAAATTTACAAACTTTAAACTATAGTAAGAAGTTTTGTTTTCAGGCTTTCCTTAATATGATGCAGAATATCTTTTAAAAATATTCATGGAAATGTGCAATGTCCTTTCTTTTGCTCTAATCCTCTGTATTACCTGTACAAAGAACAAGGATTTGCACGCCCCCTCCCCGCCTTTTTTTTTTTTGCTTATCTATGCTGCAGTCCTACTGTCATTGTTTGATTCTGCTTAAATCCCTCTGTACCTAAAGGTACAGCCTTATCAATTGAAAAGCTAATGCTATATAAGAAGTGAAAAGAACACAGAAAGGTTTCCTAGCAACTACTGTGAATCCTTCTAAAGTAAGTCAGTTAAAACCATGTAGTACGTGCAATGGGTGTAAATTAGGGAGCTAAGCTGATCCTCAGATTTACAGATGCCCACTATAAAGTACAATAAAACCCGTAATAGAAGGTGAATTGCTCAAGAAGAAAATCACATCAGTCTTGACAGCTTTATCATTATTTAAATGATCCAGCTTAAATTCTACTATGTAGTTAGTAAGACTGAGTGTCAGAGCAACATCAAGTGTTTACAAAGCAGAGTTAATAGCATTGGTTAGTGTTGCTGCTGTGATTACGCCTTTTACAGCTCCTCCTGAAAAACAACCAGCAAACGTAAACAAACAGACCCAACTCCGAGGGGCAGTTGCGGGGGAGACACTGCAAGGTGCAATTATACAAACTCGTGTCTGTGAAAGACAGTCTTTGTTGTTCTGTTCTGCTTTTGCACACCATGAATTAAATGGGACTTTTTAGGTTACTAAAATCTGTTCAGTAAAGTGTGGGGAGGCTAACAATTCTCTGTGTCTGTACACAGAGCTCTCCTGCGCTCTGCCATTTCTTCACCCAACACTTTTTTATTGTAGATTTTTTTTTGAGAACTTGTTAGACTGGGATTATTTAGAGAGTCAAGCAAACCCCTCACTTTTATTAAAAAAAGGAAAAAAATCTTTATTTCTGCAGAATGCTTACATGACACTTGCCTTGTTTACATAAAATTTGAAAAGTTTTCCCAAAAAAAAGTTTGTGGCTCAAACAATTAATTTTTTATAATGTATTTAAGTCAATTGGTGGGTTGAATTCAACCAAAATAATTTCAGTTTACACTTAATCTGAAATGACTAATAGTATGTATAAGAGAAATATGTGGACCTGCAAAAACTAAGTCTAAAATATTTAAAATTTTACACTACTGGTGAAGTTCCTTCCTTACTCCTTAGTGATTTATAGCATTGAACTAGTTCTTCAGAATCTTTAGAAACAATAAATAATACAGGAATACAGTGGAGTATATTTACAACCAAAGGTGCTATCAAACCAAGTTTCCCCTTGGTTCCCTAATAAACAAAAGCATCTTCTAGTAAAGAGTAAAGACAGGACAGGCTTTAAAGGCCACTAGAACCTCAGCCCAATGAGACAAAGCTGTATCTAGAGAATGAGATTTGGGAACCACACTTGGTGATGGTGATTTTCTTTTTGTTGTACAAGTCATCGGCCCAGAAATGAGACTCACATATGAAAACAAGACCCAGATCACAGCCCTGTTACAAGAGTAACACACACATGCATGTGAGTGTTCCTGTTCTTGTTACAACAGCTTTAGTCTTTGGTTTCTTCCATTTTGCAGATTTTGATAAAGAAACCTGAAAAGTTCTGGAACCCACTATTGTACTTACCCAATGGTTATTCCTCCCTGGCATCTCTGATCTGAAAATCAGGTTGAAACTGTCAACAGACTGACTTTTCTCACCCTATTGTGTTACTTCTGCTTCTCATTTTGACTTCTAACAGAAAGGGCAAAGACACAAACATATTGAAATACAAAAAAAACAACCAACAAACAAAAAAAACAAAACCAGGAACAGCAGCACTTTGAACACCAAGCAAGTTCAAAGTTGTTTTGAAGTCTGGCAGTAGTCTGAGATGACTTTTATTGTTGAGGTGCCCATTCATCCGTTTTGTAGTGTGGAGAGTGGGCTGACTTTCCTAACTCTCCTGGAGGGCAGGCACGAAAATTGTGAAGCCGCAGGTTTTGACATGTACTTCTTCCTCACCCTCTCCCGCCTCACTTAGCAACCACTGCACTTTTAATAGTACTGTGGTAGAAATATTAATTCATTCAGTATACTGAAGTAGATTCAGCAGCCCCAGGTCTTTTTCATCAGGCAGCTTCCACAGGAAAGCAGCATAGTGAACGCTGCTTAGGGGCATTGCTTGCTTTCATCTTTATGGCATAAGAAATAGACTCATCAACTACCCTCGTTCTACTAAGATTTGTCAGTGCAGTACTGGAGAGGAGGCCTTCCAATCGTTTGTGGAATTTAATTTTTACCCTCTCTATAATTAAATTGCCACTCTTAGAGATTTGTGCTAAGCGTAGGGGAATCATTTAGACACACAGTGTAATAACACTTCCAGATGGTATGTTCATGAGTCTGTTTTCTAATGGTTTAATTAATTATTCTAGTCTTTCGTAACATGTGAACCATCATTATCCACCACAGTGTCCTTAACCTGAGCCAGAGTCTGAATACTTGCTCCTTATGTTTCTTGGTTGCATTCTCTTTGCTTGCTTGCCCAAATCAAGGAATTATTGTCAAGCAAAAACAATAAATAACTGAAAGTCATAGAGTAAAAAAATCTGTTTATTTGTACCCAGTATGGAAATTATTGGTATGCCATGGGTGGTTTGGGTGTATTATCAGGATATGACTTTTTATTACTCTGTCTGATAGTCTGATACCAGCAGCAACACTGTACTCATGAGAGTAAATGAACTTACTTTACCTTCTGGCTTATATGAAATAGGCTGAAATAAATTATGTGGTGGGTATTTTCTGCTACTACTTTCTCTGTGTTCATGATTCTCTGTTCTCATTCTGCATGATTTGCAAAAACAAATCATCTTTTATTAGAAAGAAGTGCAGTATCTGTAAATCTGTAATTGACATGGGATGTTTATTTCAGTTTATCTAAAATTTATATATTAGTGAGAATAAATATTGCTTATCTACTCTGCAGGTGTGTATATGCACATAGTATTTATATTTCACTGTTTGCCAGGTAATTTATTTGGTTTTGGCAGTTGATATTTTTTAGGATAGTGCACATCTAGACTTTCATGAAATTTGCTTCCTGCAGAACCTGCCTTAAGTCCAAAGATGTCTTGAACAGTTTCTCAGAAACACCCCTAGCTGTCAAATTCTGAAACTTTTTTTCGTCAAGATCTTGTGCCCCTAATTATTAATATGTCCATGAATCTTGGGACTGGTACAATATATTTTATTGATATCTAAATGTTCACAGGGTAGAAAAACTATAGAACTTTACAGATCATTAGACAGGAAGCTATATAGGTAATGGAACTGCTAATCTGGACTTGGAAGTATTTGCCTTATGTTTATGGAAATAAATTCTGACAGGTTACCTAAAATTCACTTCACCCAGCTTCCACTTATGGCATCAGTTTGGAGCACAATGCTTGGATACATTCAGAACCAAAAAATTTGATAAAATCTTTCTTGCTTTGTCTTGAGAGTTTCTGAGTCATCACAGAAGCCCCTGCACAACACAGCATTTCATTTTGTGTAACTCACAGTCATGCATGAAGCAATTCCCTATACATTCGATTTATAATCTGTTTAATCCTTTCTTCTCACTGCTCCTGTTCTTCAATTAGTGCCTTTTCACACACATTTCTCTAACCTTAATCTTATTTCATCTTCCTATACCCTGGGAATTGCAGGATCTCTTCAGTATTTTTTGAAGCTGATGGTAGATAAAAGCTGGTTTGTTTTTCTCAGGTAAAAAGAAAACCTAGTGCTATGCCCAGCCGTGGTGATAATAAATTTTTGTGCACCAGCCACCTTTCAGAATGTTCCTGTATTTTGTTTCCTGAAAAATGACATGATATTTCTACTGTCAGGAATGCACAATAGCATAATTAAGGAAAAATGTGGTTGATTCTCTTCTTTACAGATCAAATTGCAACTCACTTCTTATGAGATTTGTATTATCAGCACTGCTGATAATATAAAGAAAAAAGACTATGTTTTGCTTTAAAATCCTCCCTCTTTTTCTTCTTTCAAATGGGAAAAGGGTCCACTCAGAATAAAAATATATATAACTGAGAAGGAGGGAAACATCAAATTTTACAGTATTATCTCACAAAACACTTACAGTCCTACTGCACAGTTAAACTATCACAGGAAAAGATGTGGAATGTTCTTTAAAGGTAAAATTCTATCTATACAAGGCAATGCATCACCAAAGTGCTACTTAAACCCTGAAATAAGTGATCCGCAAGTAGTTTGTAGACCATCCCATAACGATGAATTTCACTCTAAGAAATATCATGTAGTATTTTTCAATCTGAATCAATGGTCTGAGAAGCACAATAGAGTCAAAATACTGTTGATTTATAAAACTGTGTGTGTATAGAGTTTACATAAATACAATTATAAGCAAATATATATGTATATAGACAAACATAAAAAATTAACATTAAAATGTATTTAGTAAAGTTTTACTGAAGTAAAAATCTTTTCTCAAAAGGGAGATTACAGATTACAGTTTATTTTTCTTCTTTTTGTGGAAAATTTTGCAAATCCAAGCACATAAGAGAAACAAACATCTTGGAAACATTTTGATTTACTTTTTTTACTGATTTTGATTTTACTTGAAGCACAATTTTGATTTACCAACTGTAAACCAGTAATAATATTGCTTTTGTTTAATATGGTACTTAAAGATTACAATACAGTAATGTCATGAAACGATTCTGAAACAGGGATTTGGGCATGACAAGACTAAAATTTCAGGAAAATGGACCTCAAAATCACATGTCCTCTGATAATTAAGTCCTTGGTGTGCAAAAAGCCAGATTATCAGCTATAAGCCTATTATACCAGTTACCCACCTTTCAGTTGGAAATTGCTGCGAGCCATAAAAAACAGTGGTGTTCACACTGCTCAAGTTTAATTCCATCAGATTTTTTGAAGCTTGAGTCTTTAATAAGGGACATTTTTTCAAGAAAGCAAACTTATATCTTTCCCCTTCAGGGTTTTCTCCTCTTATCCTTTCCTAGTGAAACTCTGCTAAAGTAAAAAACAGGACCACAACTGTCTGCTATCATATGGCACTTTAGAGTTTCACCATGACATTGTTTTCCAGAGATGACTGATACAGATGTTAAACGGAATGGCAGCTCAGAAAGGATTCAAAGGATGCTCAGAAAGATGTAAAATGGGAAGTTTAATGTCTGACTGAATTAATGCATTAATACTTTGACCCTACCTTCCATAAATGCAAAAGCGCAATGGAAAACAAAATAAGCACAACGAAAATCAACAAGCCAACTGAAAATATTTACATCTGACCTCAAAGATCAATACATCAGAATTTCTACTTCACTAGTTCTGGTGGAAAATTGCCATTTCTCTTTAGGCTAGAGAGGATAGCCTATCTGTTTTATACTGTATGTGCTTTTTTTTGTGTGTATTTTTTTGTCTTTTGACTCTGCAATTTCTACATAAATCACCCCAGACATAAACAACAGATGTGGAAATCGTAATTTCTGTGGTCTGAGAAAGAGAAAATTAATAACTTTCACAGTATGTTGAGGGTATTGAAGCTAGCAGTGATTAAATCCATGCAAAGTTGCTCAAGACTAAAAGAATGGCAAATGGCCATTGATTTACAGCCTACACACAAATTTTGTACTCCATCCTTGACATTTAGAGTTTATGTAGAAAAATATATGCATATAAGCAGCTTTGTTCATGTGCACAAGAGGTAGCAGCAAAATCCCTCCTATTTGTGGCTGTGTTATGTGAGTGTGAACACACAGACTCCAATGTACATTTAGGTTACTCCTCTGTACAGCTGAGAAATGTGTTGGCACTCTTAGTAACTTTCCCAGATGGTGTCAGTCTCCCCACAAAAAGAGGGGAGGTTTTTCTCTGTTTCTCATTTCATTTTTTGTTTTGTTTTGTTTCCTTTTGTTTTCATTAAGCTGGTTAAGAGCTCCTTAAAATCTCTGGAGTTTGGTTTCTCTTTCAGCTGCCATGGATTTTTATTTTGGTGACCAAAAGGCAGTACTTTCACATTGCATTATGTTCTCTGTTCTTTCAAACAGACAGTGCAGCTCAAGGTGCACCCTTCCATAACGCTGGAAAATGTGACAGCATGGTAAGCATGGAAATTGCTTTTACCACCTGAGTTGAAAGATCAGCAGACCCAATATATCAGGGTGCTTTCTTGTGTACCTGATTCTTTGAACTCATCCTTTAAAAAAAAAA